>JARHVA010004936.1:1330000-1382583 GCA_037957365.1 Torreya grandis | reverse complement strand
ACTCCAAATGACCTATTCAAATTGTGCATCCACACTAGAAACTTAGTCAAAGATATTTGAATGATCCAAAAAAAATAGAGGAAAAATATTAATATAAAATATATTTAATAAAGATATGAGACTCATATAATACCACCAAGCTCTCACTCACCTCAAACTCTATTCAGAACAACTCAAACTAGTCTTTCTAAATAGGCCATTTCAGACTGCCTGCAAGCTCCAAAAATTGGTCATGGAATCATGAATTTATCTCACCTAAAATGGATTTAATAAGATATTAAAATTAATTAAAAAAATTATAAAATTACCTTATATCAATATCCTATAATTAAATCATAGTCTCCAATAGCAAAAATCTCTTCTAAAAGCCATTTTCACTTCACTAGCTCACACAGACTCAAAAAGACCAAGAAGGTCAACTTTGAGTCAACTCCCTAATGATACCTAAAGAATAGTAACCACTTAAAATTAATGGATATATTTAATAAAAACCATAAATCACCACAAATATATCATACCCATCTCTACTCATTAATTAGGCTTTCCAATTCCACTTCTCACTCTGACTGGTTTTTCTCACTCATGGCACCCTTTCCTTCATATCAACTAGACAACTTTGAAGACCTATAAATTTGACATAGATAAATGAATATTAATAATAATTCAAATTAATTTTTGAATCAATTTATAATATTTATCACACACCCATTTTTTCCCCTGGTTAATTTCATAAATCTCTCATAATATCAAAAACACTATTAAGAAGCACTTTTTTGTGGGACCCACAACTAGTCAAGATTGAAAAAACACATAATTATAATCATATAGGATTTATATGAAACCTTAAAACATAATTATATCCATACAAAACATTATTAATCATCCAAAATAAATATCTTCAACATCGAGTCTTAAGACTAAGAATTTTGCACATAAAAACCTGTTTACCTTCTTAGCAATCATTCATAAAGAATAGGTCATAAATCCATGAAATAGTGCTTGTAAAACTTTATTATAAATCTTTCCCAATATATATAAAATATTAATATCCCCATGAAAATTCTACATGAGCTTAAAAATGTGAGAACTTTCATCTCGAGCTCAAAATGTACCATTCAAGCACCCTCTGAAGCACATGAAGAATTTTATTAACTTTATCTCTCCTTATCTGACCTAAAACCTCAAAAAAATTATTTAAAAATATTTCATAACCACATCCCATGAAAATATAAACTTCACCAACCTACAAACACCCTTTGATCCTTCACAAGGCCTCACAAGCCCACCTAGGCCAACTAGGCCAAGAGAAAAACAACCTTATAGACCACGTGTTACCACTTGGAAGTCATATATATAACCTATTAGTATCATATAAATTTCATAAATTCATATTATAATCACACTTATCTCTATACCATGGCATACAATCCATAGGACTCAAAACCCTATAGGCAACTATGCATGGTCAAACCTACTAGACCTACATACTTGATGAGAACCTCAAACTACTCTAACCTACATATAAAATTCCAAGATCATGTATTTCAATACCATACCATGATCCAAGCCACCATACATTAATCCAATCAACCCTCATGCAATCATCTCATTGCACCAAGCACATTAGACCACCATGCTCTATCTCACTACACCTGCTAGACTACTTTATCATTGCACATGCCTTATAGACATCAATTACAACACTTACTATAAATTTACAAACATTTGGTACATGTCTTATTGTAAAAATGTCTTTCCCTTTTTTAAACCACTACATCTATCACTTATTTAGTGTACTGCGATGTCTAATGTGTAGATATGTCCTATGTGCAACTTTAACACTAGAAATTAGTTTAACCTCTCAAACCTCTAATCCTAGTGGGAGTGGTTGAAACTAGTGTCAGGAGATGAAACCTCAGGTCAAAAATTCCCTATAGAACTTGTGGGAGGTAATTAATTCCCCCTCACAAGCTAAGATGCAATAAAATAAATGACTAATAAAAAGACTTTAGGGTCATTTCAAGATCACCCAAACTATTTCATGTTTTTGGGAAGTGCTTTAGATGACATTATTTCTATGCCTTAGACTATGCATGTTTGCAATAAGGATGGTGTTTTTGATTCCAAAATTTTCCTAAAGTGGATGTATGGAAGAGTATACACACATGAACCTTCTTTTATTTCAATCAATTAATTAATCATCTATTGAATACAAACTTGACAAATGAGTTCAATTTTAAGCACTAAAACAAAAGTTTGGTGATGTTATTTTGAAACCTTATTCTTAAGTTGTAAAAATATTTAAAGATTAAAAACAATACTAGATGAAACAATAAGCACTTACATTTATTTTAAACCCAAAGTTTTAAGTGTTCAAGACATAGCATTCTAAATATTCATTTTAAGTACCAAATTTGAAGTATGCATGATTTATACCAAGTTATTTTTAAAAATAATTTTTGAACTGTATGATTAGATAAAACACAAAAATTAACTTCCAAACCATCCTTTCAACCTACAAAAAAAAGATTACAATTACCTACTTTGAAGCACTTTAGAGGATGAGACAAGGACTTTTGAAAAATGAGTGCTCAAGTTGATAGTCAAATTGAGTTGATAGTCAAGTTGGGTTGATAAGTGAGTTGGGTTGATAAGTGAGTTGGGTTGATAGTCAAGTTGGGATACATACGTGACTTGGGTTGACAAGTGAGTTGGGTTAATAGATGAGTTGGGTTGATAGGCAATTTGGTTGATAGGTAAGTTGGGTTGACAGTCGAATTAGGCTACACATGTGAGTTGGGTTGACAAGTGAGTTGTCCTGCATAGGCAAGTTGGGTTGCATAAGAGAGTTGGGATGCATAGGGGATTTGGGTTGATAGTCTTGAAAACAAAACCATGTCTTAGAAAAAATGGGTTTTTCCTAAAATTTTTATCTTGTTTGCCTCCACACTCAAAGATCCTGCATGACAATGGTTAGTATGTTTTTTATAGGTGCAATTTGACCAAATTTATGAGGCTAGGTACCACCAGGTGTGCTATTTTTTAACATAGGATTTCAATAAGAGGAGATTAGTATTGGGTTAGTATATGAAATCAAAATCAAAATAACACACTAATAGCTAACACCATAAGCCTATCTCAATGGGGGAGCTTAGTTAACAAGACTGGAATGGAAAACATAACTAAAATGCAAAATAAATTGTCTTTCACCTTATTTGGATGCTCCAAATTTTTTTTTGAAGTGGCTTACATGGTTTGTGCTCATGAAGTGTGCATCAATGAAGTGTGGCTACATCCATCTCTCCTTGGCAACATGTTTGGCTTTAGATTGGCTTGGCTTGGCTCAATAAATTGACATTATAAAACTAATTTCAATGGATTTTTTAATTCATTTGGGAATTATAAGTTAGGCATAAAAGAGCTTAAAATTCAATAAGCAAGGCCTCCTCTTTATATATTTTTTAAATGGTTTAGGATCAACCATGACTATTCATCTCAAGATTGAGATGTGTGGCCATGAATTAATCCAAATTATGTAATTAAATTAATAAATATCCACCATAAATATTTGGGATGAAGGGGAATTTAAGAGGCATGGGATGTATTGATGAGGCATGGGAGGGCCTAAAAGAGGCATGGGGTGGCTTGATGAGATATTTTATGCATTTATGGCCTAGAGATGTCTTTCCAAGAAATTATGTCATTTGATGATGCAAATATTCAATATCAATTTCTAAAAATAAATATTCAAAAATTTCCATAGAAAATTAACTTAATCTCTTGATTTGGTTTAATTAGCCTTAAAGATGATTAGTCAACTTTGATGCAAAACCTTGGCAATTTATGCACAAATTAATCAAATTGGTCAAAATGTCATAGTATTGGCTCAAAATTTGACTATATTTTAATTGGAAGTTGATGTTAGATGCATTAGAACTGTTATCCCATTTAGGATATTTCCAACACAAAATAACAAAGGCACATGTCTTGTACAATAAATATGATAGAAAAGAGCAATCCAAAGCACCTAGGGTTAAAAATGTCATTTTGACTTGAAATGATCTGATCAAAGTTAGCTACTTCATAAATTTCATTGTCCCATTTAATGACACTCTAGCTAAAATTGGAACTGTAATGTATCAATTTCAACTCATTTAATGTGTTTTAGTGTTTTTAGGCCAAATTATGCATTTTGGTGGAAATTGGTCAAAAGCCTAATTGATGGTCATTGATGGCTAGATTTAGGTGTCTAAAGTTATGATTCTCTAATGAAATTCATTTAAAAAACATGAACCTTATAAAATTCTTTCAATCTCTCATATCCTTAAATACAACTTATAATAACATAAATAGTTACTTTTTTTTTACTGTACTAAGAACAAGGCATTCTAAATTTGACTGTATTGTAGGTTTTCACTTTGATGAATAAAATAATGGTCCAAAGAATTATAAATAAACATGTATATCCATAAAAAACATTTAAATCCACATTAACCACTTAACTTCAAAAAATATCCTTCAAACACATTATTTTATTCAACTTTCTCTATACATAGATTGTCATGTACATACCCTTAATAAGTCAGGCAAAGGTTTTTGTAAATTTTTATCTTTGTTTTAATTATTGAAACCCTATAATATATATAATTATAACCTATATCCTCAATAACCACTATCCATTCTCACAAAAAAATTATATCCTTTTATAAAATATAAAACATGCAAAATAAAATTCATTTTCTTGGCAACCCATGTCGAAGGGTAGTTACAACTTTCTTGAATTTTAATTTTTTCTAACCTACCAAGCATGTTAATATAAAAATAATACCAATTATACTACCATTTAAAATAATTTTAAAACATTATAACTCACCTAAACATTATATTTCACCTAAGACTCCAAAACTTCCCTCAAACTAGACTTAGAAATTCATTTTTTTTAAATAGACATTTTGGCATGAAAATCCAAAAGGCTTAAAAACACTTCAACTTCAAAGCTTCTAATGACTATAATACTTGATAATGGGCCCTATAATACTTATAATGTACTAATTTATAAATATGAAACCTATACACTTTAAATAATTATAACATGCAATGATTCCATGTAATTACCTAGTTCTGATTATTTGTATAAAATGCCTTCTTGAATCTATGATAACCTTCTTAAAATAGATCATTTATCCATTATTAACACCTTTGATTACATTTGAATTTAAATATCCTTTAATATTTATTTATTTTATAATCTTATTTCCAATTTTATTGACATTTGAACATCACTCTATTATATACCTCTATATTCTCTCTCTTGTCACCATTAGCATATTTTGATACACCTTGTTCCACACTCCATCTTCCTTCTTAAAATTTGTCTCTTTCACTTTGCTTATTTTTATGTAAGCCTAAAAGACTAAATAATATATCCAAGGTTATTTTCCCTTCACAAGGTATTTTAAGGCCCTCTCCCTATTTATTTTAACACTCTCACATAGCCAAATGAATGGCACGATTTGTAAACAAGAACTTTCCTTTCAATCCACACTTTCTTCTTTAGGGACTCTTTTCCTAGTAACCCTCTTTTTCACATAAATCTATATTTTTAAAATGATATAAAAATTTTCATGAAAAAATACAATATTATTTTTATACCCATTATGCTTTTATAACTCTACCTAAATTTTCTTATCTTAACTCTAAAGGTAAACTACTTAACTCAATACCCCCTTCACCTAATTAGGCCTCTTTATCCCTCATGCAAGCACACAATAAATAAATGTATAATAGGTTATGATGTAACAAATAAAAAATAATATAATCCTCTCTATCAAGTAAAATAACATATTATCACAAAGTTTTATCAATTTTTGATGGATGAGTCAAAAGTTACTCAAGTTTCCATTTTGTAAACCTAGTCTTGTCATGTACAGGGCAACAAGCATTATAAATTAAATAATTAATTTTTTATGAATTTTAATAATATAAAAACACTTTTAAAAAATATTTTTTTACTTCCTTAAACTCATCCAACCATTAATTACACTATTCCAACATTTATTTATCTTCAACAAGCCAAAGTACATGGTTTTTAGTCTCTTTCAAGGACTGTGTTAGACTAAAAGGTAACAAAAAGAAATAAAATGAATTATTATCACTTTATTTCACTTAAAAAATATTAAAAATTACTTTCTATTATTAACCCACATTTTCCATCCATTATTTTCACTTATACAACCTTTGAACTTATTCTCTAAGGCAAACACAGAGTTTTTGGTTACTTTTATAAGATTGTGTGATAGTCTAAGTGGTTTTTAGAACTTGAATGAACTTTTAAGACTCAAAAATGAATTTTAATATTAATCAAGATCTGAATAACCTTAATTTAACTCTTTAAATTATTTTTTATTCATTCACTTTCAAAAATCACCCATAATAAGTAAAACAATAATATTCAAGAAAATGTCTTTAGGACTATGTGACAGAACAATGAGGTTGTTGTTAGCTATCAAAATAGCACCCAATAGAAGTTATATTTGTTCAAGTATATAACATACCTATAATAACATGGGAATTATCTAAAGGCTATGATATTCCTATATTTAGACCAGACTTCTAGGGTTTTTTATGAGGCTATTTCCTCAAATATTATAGTTTTGACCTTTCTTTCTAAGATCTAAACTAGTTGGGATGAAAAGAGTCAATAAATTTTAATAAAGTAAAACCTATTCTAATATGTGGTGATGTAACATGAATTTTTTAGATCTAATCTTAATCTTGGACTCTTTAACACACTAATGAAATATGAGAGAAGATATTTCAATAATTACTGTAGTTTCTATGCAATATTTTTTTGTATAGAGGTTAGTTTGATGCACTTAGACTAGGGAGAAATGAATATAAGGTCTATTTTAATACACTTAAATGTGGTTTTCCACTATATCCTTGATATATCAATGTTAAGACACATTATATGACCTTCACAAAAATTTACTAGCAATTAAGTTGAGCTTAGACATGCAAAAAGAAGATAAAAACCACATTTACATATCAAACAAACACAAAACACTAAATCTAGATTAGAAAATAACTATAAAATTCTCTATTCACTACTCTAAGAGGTGAAAAATATATTTCTAGTAGCCTGTAGTCCTACCAACCCGAGGGATGAAAATCAATAGCTCAAAGGCTATATTTATAAAATAAAGGAAGAAAGAGAGAGGGAGTTTTGGTGCTCAAAAGTGAATCAAATGAGCTCAAATCCATTTGAAATGTTATTCCAATTTCCTTCATAAATTAATATCATTCAATCTTCCTAATTGATATAGGTTAATCTAGTCTATTTCCCATTACATTGTCCCTTCATTGATGCTTATTTAATAGTTGTAATGGTGGGATCAAGTTATTCTAAGCTAGGTTAAGGCATCAATGCAGTTAGAATAATTAGATTAATTTTGATAGAGCTTTATCCTATTGTTAAACCACTCCTGAATGGTTTGTCGAGGCATGCAAGATTGGAAAGAAGATTCACTTTCATGTAGCTAGCTCTGGTGATGAAGCCATTAAATTATATGCATTTGCCTTTATTTTCCATGCCATCTACCACTTATTACTCATTATGAGGACCAGATATTCATATCTTAAAACTAACATAGCTATGCCATATGTTACTTTGATTGATATTTTATCGAGCTATGATTATGTGTGAAGGATGAGAAGACCCTACAACATCTCATTTTTCTTCACCTATAAAGTCTTAATGGCATCATGATATCTTGAATTATATACTCTTGGTCCAATCTAGATTATGATAGAACTTAGTTCCATTCATACTTGCTTGCCTTGGTCATAAATTGATCATTTAATCCACATTTAAGTCATCTGGGCTCACTTTAGTTTGATTGGCCATTGAGAACTAACTCAGATCATTGACCTCTTGAATCATCTTGATCTATTGTTCTATGAAATGTGAATGAATGTGATATGTATATCTTCTTCCAAGACTCACGTGTTTGTACCACTTGTCAATCATGTATTGATCCTAGCATCATATTGTTAGTCTATTACTTCACATGCTTATGCCATATGGAAGCCTCTCAATTTCCTTGAGCTTTTGACTTTCTCTCATGTTGTTAGATCTGAATCCATGATTAAACATGATTCATTGATCTTTTTGGGCCTATTAAATTATCAATCACCACTCATCATTGGATCTCTTGTATGATTGAGCACCGATCGTTGATCCTACCTTTTGAATTCCAATAGTTATTTCATGATCTCAAAATTTGACATCTACATGAATGTATTTGACATACACATGGCTATCATTAGTATGTTTAAAATTTAATGGTTATTTATCAAGGATTTAATTTTATGTTCAAACACCCATAAATTAATGTCCATGGGAACATCAATCTTTAGACCCCAATGGATGACTTCCAAGATTTATTTTGACACTTGTGTAAATGTCACTTTGATGAATCATAAATTTCTTGAGATATTTATGTTGGACCTTTTGTTATAAATTTATTGTGGGCTTTGTATCTTAACCACTTTTTCTAAAGGAATTTTTTTGTAGCTCTTTTGCATCAAATAAAATGTGTGGGGAAATTGTCATGGGACAATTTCCCAAAAGAATTAAGTTTACCTTATCTTTACCTTGGATAATTTTTTATGAACAAATTTTTTGATAGAATTCATTTTTTTGGGACTTATGCTTGGGAACAAAATGTCTAAGAGAAATGAGGTCTTTGGGGAAATTGTCATGAGACAATTTTCCCAAAAGAATTCATACTTAGATTTTTCCATGGACCTTTTGATTTATACAAAATGTTTGAAATAATTCATGCCTTAAATATTTTTATTTGGCCACTTTTCCAAAAAATGATCCTTTAGAACTTCTATCTCAGGACAATTTGCTAAAGAATGACCCTTTGAGAAAATTGTGCAGACAATTTTCCCTAAATAAATTACCTTTAGGCTTTTACTATGAATAAAATGTCCATAATAATTTGTGTCTTTGGGCCTTTTGTTAGAACCTTTACCTTTATATTTTTTCTTTTGAATGGAATTTTCTACCAGTTAGGACCTTTGTCTTGGGATAATTTCCCAAAAAATGACCCTTCAAGAAACTTATATAGGACACTTTACTTGAAAAAATACCCTTCAAGATTTTTATTTGGTCCATTTTGTCAAAGAATGATCCTTTGAGAAAAGTGTTTTGGACCAATTTATCCAAAACATACCCTTTATAACTTTTGTATAGTACTTTATTCAAAGAAATGACCCTTTAGGGGTTTTATTTTGGACAAAATGTCTAGAATAATTTTTAATACTTAGCCAAAAAACCCAAAATAAATCTCTCAAAATAATTCCAACACATCACTAAATAAAATGGAATAATTTATCTGAAGGAATTATGCCTTGTACTTTTGTTTCAAGATTTGTGTATAACAATTTATCTGAAGGAATTTTGAATGCTCTAACACTTTGCCAAAGTTTGAAATATTTCTTAAGTATATACTTAGGCTTTTTTTTTAACCTATTCCTACAACTATTTAGCACCATGAAAACCCACTTAGATCCCTCCACTTGAAATGTTGAGCTTTCTTCTAAGCCACATAATCCATTCAAAAATTGGGAACCTACTAGGTAAGAGCTTGGTATGTGCACCAGAATGGCCAACATTTCTAGTGACTTATATGGCTTAACAAACCTGTTGGTCATGGAACTTAGTTATTGACCAAGCTTGCTCATGATGACTAGAATGAATAAGGTAATTATTACAAAAGGGACTCTAATTTATTATTTAATCACTTTAGATCAATGATAAACAAAAAAACAATAAGAAATCAATAAAATGAACCAAAATTAATAAAATAACTAAAAACAACAAAAGTGTAAAAGCACTTGGAGGAAAAGATAGACCTATCTACTTATGTACAAAGAGCATGAGCTCAAACTAATATCAAAACTTAAGATACCTCCCATTGATAGGGATGGGAAGGATCTAGCCATTCAGTCTAGAAAGTTCAAATGCATTGCTTTCCTTACAACTTATAATGGCATAAGCTCCACTCTAAACGCTATCAATCTTGGAGTGTTTTCCTAGTTTTGCATGGTCCACATCCCATTTGAGGACTATCTCACCTTGATAGAATGTCTTTGATGAATAAATTCTATTAAAAGTCATCTTGACTTATTACATCATCTCTTATCTCTTCTAATTGTCTTAGTTCATTCATCCTTACCTCCATTGCATCAATTACTAGAAGCTCTAGCTAGTGTTCAAGTTCTAAACTTGGGAGATCCAATGAGATAGGTAGCCTTACTTCTCTTCCATAAACTAAGATATAATATTAATGAAAAAATACCTTCTTGGTGGTGATCCTATTAGACCATAAACCAATCTTCATCTCTGTATTCCAAGACCTCTGATTATCTTCTAGTGTTCTTTTGATGATCCAAATCAGATTCCTGTTAGTGGAATCAACTAGTCCATTACACTATGGATAGTAATTTGATGAAGATGTCAGATAAACACCTTTATCAAGATCCCACTCATATATCTTTTCACTATTGAATATTAAAGCATTATATGATATTATAGTATAAGGCACCCTAACATGGGTGATTTGACTCTCATAAAACTCAATCACAAAGTTCTCATTTATCTCCTTCAAAGGTACTACTTCCACCCACCTAGTGAAATAGTCTATAGATATCAAGACCCACTTATGACCAAAAATATATGGAGGATGTATCATTCCAATAAAGTCTAAACCCTATTACATGAAATCTTGCTCAACTTAAATAGGCTTTAATGGCATAGCAACTAGTCTCTATTTACCTATAAACATTGCAAATTTTGCACATTTTTTAACCCATACATGTTCATATTCAAATGAATTATCCAAAAGTAACTATCTCTAATGATTTTTAAATTTTTGGTCCTAGATGTAAAATGGCCTCCAAAAGGACTATCATGAAATCATTCAAAAAGCTTGTCAAATTGATTAGCTTCAACACAACTTAAAATCATACTTACAATATCCTTTTTGAATAACACCTGATCAATCATAATATATGGTACTAATTTTAGTTTTAAGTGTCTTCTCCTTGATGCATCTAATTCCATTAGAAATTTTCCTATTTGAAGAAATCTAGCAATGTGTTATGTCATTCTGGATGGAAGAGTAGCTTCATCTTCCCATTGGGTATCTTGAAGTGTCAAAACCATCTCATTTTCTTCTTTCACATATTCTACAAGATTTTATCACAATCATTTACCTATAACTAGATTTGTGACCTTCATTTAAATATTATATTCCATGCACTTATTGACCCATCCATCTCTCTTTTCACTTAAGTCTTTGTTGATGATGAAATCCTTCACACTAAGATGAGCTACCATTAGTATAATATTTTTATTTGAAACCAAATGTCTAAATTTTTTAGACCTCTTATAACATCAATAAAATTATTTTCAACAAAATAATACCTCTCCTCATAGTCTTCCAAAGCTTGACTAAGAAAATCAATGGGTTGTTCTTATCCTTCACTATTATGTTACATAAAAATAGATGAAATTATACTGAAAGTAGAAAAGCATACATAAAGAAATCCTTACTGAAATATAAACTAATAAAATTAGGAGCTTTGATGATTTCTCATTTTATATATTTAAATATGATTTTACCCTCCTTACTCTAAGTGAATTATTGATGTTTCTTTAGCATTTTGGTGAGTGGCCTTACCAATTTTACAAATCTAGGAATAAATCTTTTGATGAAGTTGATCTTGCCTAAGAAGCTTTGAAATCCTTTATTATGTTTTGTAAATTATATATAAATGATTTATTTTATTCTCTCTATATCAATATAAATACCCTCTTTATACATTACATGCCAAGAAGTCTCCCCTCATACATTAAAAAGATACACTTTTTTGGATTCAATGAAACTCTAAATTGTCTACATCTATCAAAAACAACTCTCAAGTGTGTTAGATGATCATTAGGATCATTTTAATATATAGTAATGAAATAAAGATAAACTAAGACCATTTCACTAAAAATACCTTGAAAGGAAACATATATTTCCCTTTGGAAAGTGGCTCCAACATTAAACATCCCAAAAGGTATCTATTGATAGGCATAAGTACCCCATTTGGTTGTGAAAGTTGTTTTATCTAATCTTGATCTTTCACCAATATCTAGTTGTAACCAAAGTACCCATATAATAAGGAGAAACTTTGTGAACCTAATACCCTTTGAAAGATTTGATCCTTGTAGGAAAGAGGACAATGGTCTTTCAATGACACTTTGTTCATATCTCTAAAATCCAGACATAGTTTTATCTGTCCATTTTTCTTTCTCACTAGTACAAGGTTCACTACCCACATTTAGTGATTGATAGCAAATATTATACTTGACTCAATGATCTTGGTAAGCTCCTTTATCATGAGAATTTCAACCTTAAGGTTGATAAGTTTTTTCTTCTATCTTACTGGTTTTGCATCTGATTCAGTCTTAATAATATGTTATGCTAATTTGGGATCAAACCCTTTCAAATTATGGTATTCCTAAGAAAACAAATCCATGTACTCATTACATAATAGAATGAAATCTATTCTCTTAGAATCAGTGTTCACTTTTCCCCACTTGAGTAACTTGCCTTCAACTATATGAACTTGCTCATAATGTTATTACTTGGAAGAGATGCTTTCTTTGTTATTTATAAGTTGATCATCTTTATTAAAAATTCTCTCCAAATTTAATAAAAATTTATGCATATTATTTTATCTCAAATGCACAATCTGATCTTCATGTAGGCATTATAATTTATTTTGATTCTTCAAGCAAATTTCTACTTCATTCTATAGGAAATAGGCTATCTATTTATCACTATCAAATACTTGCCAGCTTACCTCATTGTTTGGAACTAAATACCTACATAAAATCTTTATTTGGGTTTAGTATTTATTGTCCTTGAGATATTCAACTATATCATATTATGTTCATATGGTAGTTAGTTTATTTGCATGTTGATTGGCTCCTTTAAGAATGGAGTGGATATTAAATGCTAGGAAATATTCCATGAGGTCCCAAACTCTATGTTTTTAGGCCTTTAAGAGGGGTTTATTTGCTTCACTTAAACCTATAACTTGTTTCACTACCAACTCACTATCACCTTTCACCTGAAAAAGCTTAATACCTCTATTTCTAGCCCACTAAAGGCCATGAATAAGAGCTTCATTTCTACAATATTTGATGTACAACTAAATTGAAATCTAGCTAAAGAATAATACCTTTGATTTTGAGGTGAAAATAACATTTCATCATACCCACTCCCATTCTTTGATTTGGATCTATCAAAGTATATATTTGATACCCCATCTTAATCTTGCTCTTAGTTGGTGAGACTAGGTAACGAGTCACCCTCATCATGCATGTAGTATACACTAAAACTAGCTTCTTGAATACTTTTTTATGGGTTATACCCATGGTTATCAGTATCCCACTAATCCAAGAGTATATATGGTATGCTTTCAAGTGGTTTATGTGGTTCTTGATTAATAGTACCCTCATATTCCTCTGAAATACTATAATTCATATTAGACATATATGGTTCAAGGTGAAATCTAGAAATAGGCTCTGATCTTATAGTGACTTTGGTTTTATATCTAGTTATAAAAACCATGTATAACCAATTTTAATGGTCACCTCAAATCTTAGTAATAAAATCCCTAGATATACATAGGGAAAACTATGGAGGTAAATCAACAACTATATCCTATGTAATGGTGAAATTTAGATAAAAAGTGAATAAAATATTAAGATCTTTAAGGATACTCACAATCTTAGTAGGGGATCCATCTAACTGTAACACTCCCTTTTCATTGGGTTCATACTTGAGCCCTAGTTTATCAGCTATGGATTTAGGCATGGTAAAAGTACTAGCTCCATTATCAATCATAGAATTATGGACAAGACAATATCCTATGAAAACTAAAAGATAGAATGAAGGAGGCTTAGTCACCTTATGATCTTGAGGATTAAAAAATGGATTAGATTTGGTTAGAAAAATACTTACTCTTTCCTTTTCAAGTGTTCCATCAGAGATATTTATCTTTGAAATATCCTCTTTCGGATACTCCTTTTATCATGGGATTAGTAGTGTATCCCACACTAAAATTGACACAAGAATTTTTTTCATTTGATCCACAATGCTGAGTGGAGAAGTGGTTGCCCTTGACTATAATTTACATGAAAGAGGGGCTTTTAGATTTTGTGTAAACTGAGGGATGTAAGGCCTTTTCACAATCTACCCCTTTGGATCTTGAACCTATTGTGTTGATGTCTCTTGAGGTAGCTCATGAGCGGTGGTCCTTTATGGTGGATGAGAAGGAGAAAGGGTTTCCTTATTAAGAACTAAAACCTCACCAATTTCCCTTTTATTAGATCTAATATGGGATGCCAATAAACTATCAACATTATGCATATTTTGACTTTGACTTTCTACTACATGCTCAAAAATTTTCTTATGTTCCTGAAAGTTTGCAAATGTAGTTTTGATAGGTGATTTGTCATTCTCTCCTCCTTGTTGATTTGGAGCTTATACTTGAGTGAATAAAGGAATGTATCCATGTGGTAGAGAGGCTTAATTATTTGATTGGTTTTCATTTGGAAGAGGATATAAACTCTATTTCATGTAAGACTAATGTGGGATCTCACTAGTTGGCACCATTACTATATCATTTGCTTGATCTCATTGATTTTTCCATTACCCTTAATGAGCATAGTTGTTTTGAGTTAGCGCATCTCTAGAATTTATTAGAGAATTAATAATATATTTATTTGACTGAGTATTTTTCCCTTGTCCTTGTTGATTAGACTGATAGGGTGGCCTATTATATTGATAATTCTAATTAGTGTTCTGATATGCCCTATATGGTGGAGCTTGTTTCCTCTCCATTGTAACCAACTTATTGTTCTAAACTTTGAGAAGACATTTTATCTTCCCCAATATTTTAATTTTATCACCTTACATTTGACAAAACTTTTTTGAATTTATAATTGGAGAAATAATTGGAGCAAGAGGATGGATCTCTAGAAAGAGAGGCATCAATGGCCTTGGAGACAACTTGCCTACCTATATAAGGCAATTTCTAGCCTTAATTTTTTAATCAGAGTGTTCCTTCCCATGGATTAAATCATCATAGCTACATATAAATTTAGATCATTCAATTAGTACATAAAATCATAGTTGGGTGTAGGCTTCATCACTTCAATAATTCTATCCCAGGTCTTCTGAAACTTGTAATTGAAATCCACCATGAATTCATGATTGAATCTCTTTATTGTTGTAAGATGTTCCATGATTGAAAGGTGGTCACTCATGTATTCAAAGTGCTTGCATAAGACCTCTTTAAATTCATCCTAGTTATTGATTAATGTAAGATCCAATCCTCTATACCATTTAAGTGCTTTTCCTTTGAAAGAGGTTGTTAATAACATAATTGCTACATTTTACTAAGTCACATGATGCACTGAATAAAGGTTAGCAATATATACCATAGGTTCTATATGAGTAACTAGATCTTATCCTATAAAAAAAGGAAGAGCCTTTAAATTTAAGACTAGAATATTATCCTATTGAGTAAGATTCAAATGACTACCACCATTGAATGACATAAAGACTTGCCTTCTAGGAATAGCCATTTGAAGTATGGGATTTATGAGGATGTTTGGTTGAAAAATATATGTTTGAATAGGAGTATTTTAGGTAAAAATAGGGGAAACATAAGGGGTAGGTATAGGATTTAACTAAGAGTATTTCTTCTTCTTTGTTTATTGGAAAGATAACTCAAATAAATCTATCTCCTTCTCTTTTGCATAGGATCTTATGATAACTCTTAGGGGTATGAAAAATATGCAAATATAGAAATGCAACTCTAAAATTTGATACTATACTTAGATACAAAGATACATGATTCAAATCATGTAAATAGGGGTCCTACATGGCATGCTAGAACTATTAGCTATCTAGCTAACACCCAATAGAGGTCAAATTTGTTCAAGTCTGACCTATACCTATACTAACATGGGAATTATCTAAAGGCTATAGGATACTTATATTATACTAGACCTCTAGGGTTTTTTATGAGTCCAATTCCTTAGATATGATAGTTTGGACCTTTATTTCTAATATCCCAATTGGGATGAAAAGAGTCAAGAAGTTTACATAAATCAAAACCTATTATAATATGTGATGATGCACCATGACTTTTCTAGATCCACTCTTAAGCTTAGAATCTTTAACACACTAATGAACTATGAGAGAAGATAATGTAATGATTGATATAGTTTTTATGCAACAGTGTTCATATAGATGTCATTTTGATGCACTCAAACTAGGGAGTAATGAAAGTTAGGTTTGGTTGAAGACATTTAAATTCAATTATCCACTATATCTTTGAGAGATCAATGCTAAGACACATTATACAATCTCCATAGAAAGTTACTAGCACTTAGGCCAAGCTTAGATAAGTAAAAGGAAGATAAAAAACACATTTACATATTAAACAAATATAAAACACTAAATGTAGATTAGAAAATAATTGCAAAATTCTCTATTCATTACTCTAAGAGGTGCAAAATATAATTCTAGCAAAGTCTGGTTGTACTAGTTTGAGGGATGAAAATCAATAGATCAAAGGATATATTTATAGAATAAAGGAAGAAAGAGGGATTTTTGACAATCAAAATGGAATTAAATGAGCTCAAATCCTTTTGAAATGCTATTATAACTACCTCCATAAATTAAGCTCATTCAAGCTTTTTGATTGATTTAGGTCACTCTAGTTCATTGCCTATTACATTGTCCCTTCATTGATGCTTATTTGATAGTTACAATAGCAAGATAACATAATTTTGAGATGGATTCTAGCATCAATGTAGTTAAAATAATCAAATCAATCTGTTAGAGCTTTATCCTATTGCTAAATTGCTCCTAACTAGTTTATCAAGGCATGCAAGGGTAGAAAGAGAAGTTACTTTCATACAATTGGATTTAGAGACAAATCCATTGAAGTCTACATGTCTACCTTTATTTTCCACACCATCCACCACATATTACTCATTATGAGTACCAGATCCTCATATCTTGAAACTAACAGAGCTATGCCATCTATACTTTGAGTGGTGGTTTATCAAGCTATGATTGTGTTTAAATGATTAGAATCCCCTACCACATCTCATTTATCTACCCCTATAGAGTTTTAATGGAACCATTCAATCTCAAAGTATCTACTCTTGGTCTAATCTATATTGTGCCTAAGCTTAGTTCCATTCATACTTGGTTACCTTGGTTAAGAACCAACCCGTTGACCCCTATCTAAATCACCTGGGATCACTTTTATTTGATTGGACATCGAGAATTGAATTATATAATTAACCTCTTGACTCATCTTATTCCATTGATCTTCTTGATGTGAATGAATGTGATCTATAGATCCTCTATTAGGACCCATGCACGTGTTCCACTTGTCAATCACATATTGATCTTAGGATCCTATTATCAGTTTAATGTTTCATGTATTTACACCACATGGAATCCTCTCGAGCTCTTTGACTTTTTCACTTTATCACATGACATTAGATATGAATACATGATTAAATTCAAGCCATTGATCATCCTAGGTCCATTAAACTATCAATCACCACATGATATTGGATCTCCTATATGATTTAGCATTGATTATTGATCTTGCCTTTTTAATTCTAATGAATATTTCATGATCTCAAATTTTTACATCTACATAAACATATTTTATGTCTACACAACCGTCACTATGATATTTTAACTTCAATAGTTATTTATCGAATCTTGAATTTGACATTTGTGTGACCATCAATAGGCATCCATGGGAACGCCAATCTTTAGACCCCAATGGAAGATTAGTGATCTTTATTTTGACACTTGCTTGAATATCACTCTGCTAGGTAAAACATTTTATGGGGTATTTCTTTTGGACCTTTTATTGGACATTTGTTGTAGGCTTTGTGTCTCAGCCACTTTCTCCAAAGTAATTTTATTGAGGCTCTTTCAATTCAGATAAAATGTCTAGGGAAATTATCATGGGACAATTACCTAAAACAATTAAGTCTACCTTATCTTTGTCTTTAACAATTTCTTATAGACATAAAGTCTAATATAATTCATGTCTTCATGATTTATTCTTCCAGACAAAATGTTTGAGATAAATGAGGTCTTTGGGGAAATTATTTTAAGATAATTTTATTGAAAGAATTCATACTTAGCTTTTTCCACAGACCTTTTGATTTGGATAAAATTTCCAAAATAATTCATTCTATTGGTATTTTTTCTCAACCACTTTCCCAAAAAATAACCCTTTATAATATCTATTTCAGGACACTTTACTGAAGAATGACCCTTAAAGAAAATTATTCAGATAATTTTCATGAAAGAAATGACCTTTAGGCTTTTACTACGAATAAAATATCTGAAAGAATTTATGTCTTCAAGTTTTTTTCATAACTTTTGTCTTCATCTTTTTTCTTTCAAATGGATTTTACTACCCCTTAGGACTTTTTTCTTGACATAATTTATAGAAAAATGTCCCTTTGATAAAATTGTATAAGACACTTTGCTTGAAAAAATACCCTTTGGGATTTTTGTTTGGTCCACTTTGCAAAAGAATGATCCTTCAAGGAAAGTGTTTTGGACCAATTTCTCTCAAAGATACCCCTAGGAACTTTTGTCTAGAACTTTCCTCAAAGAAATGACCCTTTGAGAGTTCCATTTTGATTAACATGTCCAAAATAATTCTCGATACTTAGTTAAAAAATCTAAAATAAATCTTTCAAAATAATTCTAACACTTAGCCAAATAAATTAGAACAATTTCTCTGAGGGAATTATGCCTTATACTTTTGTGGTGGGATTTTTGTGGAATAATTTCTTTGAAGGAATTCTAAATTCTCTAACACTTAGCCAAAAGTTAAAATATTTATTAAGTATAAACTTAATTTTTTTCCAAACCTATTTCAGTAATTATTCAGCACCATGAAAACCTAATTGGATCCCTCCACTTGCAATGTTGAGATTGCTTTTAATTCACTTGATCCACTCAATAATTGGGACCCTTCTCATATGTTTAATCTAGGCAGAAGCATGGTATGTGGAAAAAAATGGCCAACAATTGTAAAAGGCTTTTAATATTCCAAAGGATTTATGAGACTCCAAGGTAATTAATCCCAACAAAATGAACCTTATACAATTATTTCAACCCTCATATCCTTAAATATAACTTACAATAAAACACAAATAGTTACTTTCTTAATTGTGTTAAGAACATGGCATTCTAAATTTGACTATGTTGTAGGTTTTAACTTTACTCCACATAATAATGGTGTTAATAAATATAAATAAACATATTTAGAAATTATAAAAAAACTTAAATTCAATTTTACCATTTAAATTCATCAAATATCCTTTAAACACTTTTTTTTATTCAACTTTCTCCATACATAGATTTTCCTATACATACCCTTAACAAGTTGAGAATAGGTTCTTGTAAATTTTGATATTTCTTTTACTTCTATACACTCTCTACCTCTATCTCCTTAGAACCTATATACTTACTCACCACTCTCCCTTCTCAACAAACATTTCTATCCTTTTATACAATCTAAAATATGTTAAACAAACTTCATTTTCTTGGCAACCCACGTTGAGGGGTAGTTACAATAACTTTATTGAAATTTACTTTGTTATAATATGCCAATCACATTAAGAGACCCATAACACACCTTTTATTACCATTTAAAACCATTTTCTAATATTACTTTTCAAATAATAATCCAAAACTTCCCTCAAACTAAACATAGAACTTCAAATTTTCAAAATAACCATTTTGGTAGGAAAATCCAAAAGGCTTACTAACACTTCAAATTCAAAGATTATAATGACTCTAATACTTCCTAATGGACCCTATAAGACTTATAATGGAATAATTAATGAATATAAAATATATACACTTGAAATAATTTAAACATGCATTTATTTCATGCCATTATGTGGTTTTAATTATTTGTCTTCAATGTTTTCTTGAATCTCTGATAGCCTTCTTGAAATAGATCCTCTCTCCCTTCTTGACACATTCGAATAATTTTTCCATAAAATAGTATTTAAGAATTATTGTTTGTATACTATTATTTAATATGTTATTTACATCTCAACATCACTTCATTATAGACCTATGAACTCTTTCTCTTGTCACCTTCAACATATTCTCATACACCTTGTTCCATACTCCATCTTCCATTCTTCTTAAAATTTATCTCTCTATTTTTTTGTTTGTACATAGGCCTAAAATACTAAATCATAGATCAAAGGTTATTTTCCTTAGTGATGAATCTTAAGTCCCTTTCCTTGTATATTTTAACACTCTCACATATCCAAATTAATGTCACAATTTGTAAACAAGAACTCTCCTTTCAACCCACACTTTCTTCTTTAAGGATATTTTCTTAGTAGCCCTCTTTTCATGAAAATTTAATTGGTTTGAATTATATATAGAGTTTCATGACAAAGAAAAAAATTATTTAGATACATTTATCCTCTTATAACTCCACCTATAATTTCATAACTTGACTATCACAGTAAACCACTTAACTCAATACCCCTTCTCCTAATTAAGCCTCTTTAGCCCTCATGCAAGTACACAATATAGGAATTCATACTATGACATACTGTAAAAACTCAAAACTAACATAATCCTCTTTTTAATTTGAAATAACATATGATCACAAAATTATATCAATTTTGGCTAGATGAGTCAAAAGTTATTCAAGTTTCCATTTTCTAACCTTGGTCTTGTCATGTAAAGGGAAACAAGCACTATAAATTATATAATTTTATTTTTAAGAACTTTAAAAATATAAATCCACTTGAAAACATTCTTTTTTTACTTAAAATATTTCAACCATTAATTATACTAGTCCAACCTTTATTTATCTCCAACAAGCCAAAATACATGGTTTTTAATCTCTTTCTAGGATTATGTTAGGCTTAAAGGTAACAAAAAGACATTAAATTAATTATTATAACTTTATTTCACTTAAAATTTTTGGATAAGTACTTACCAGGCTTAATACACCATTTATAACCATTATTTTTACTTATCCAACCTTCAAACTTATTCTATAATCCAAAACACAAAGTTTTTGGTCACTTTTATAAGACTTTGTGATAGTCTGAGTGGTTTTAACACTTTAATGAATTTTTAAGACTCACAAAGGAATTTTATGCTTAAATATGGTCTTACCAATCTTAATTTAACTCTTCCAATTATTTTTTATGCATTCACTTTCACAAAACACCTCCAATGAGCAAAATAATAGAATTCAAGAACCTTTCTTGAGTACTATGTTATAGAATAATGAGATTGAAAAAGACTTTTAATATTAAAAAGGACCTATGAGTCTCCAAGGTAATTAATCACAACAAAATGAACCTTATTAAATTATTTCAATCCCTCATATTTTTAAATACAACTATCAACAACACACAAATAGTTACTTTCTTGATTATGATAAGAGTAGAGCATTCTAAATTTGACTGTGATGTAAGTTTTCACTTTGATCCATAGAATAATGATATAAATAACTATAAGTAAAAATTTATAGAAATAAAATAATTAAATTCACATGAACTTCTGAACTTAAACAAAAATCCTTCAAACACATTATTTTATTCAACTTTCTACATATATAGATTATCCTATACATACCCTTAACAAGTCAGGCATATGTTCTTATAAATTTTACTCTTTATTTTAATTATTAACACCCTCTACCTATATATCCTTATAAAATATATTATTAATCACTACTCTCCATTCTCAACAAACATTTCTATCCTTTTATACAATTTAAAACATGCAAAACAAACTTCATTTTCTTGCCAACCCACATTGAAGGGCAATTATAACAACTTTATTCAATTTTACTTTATTCTAAAATGTCAATCATGTTAATAGACCCATAACACCCATTATATGACCACTTAAAATAATTTTAAAAATTATATTTCACATAAGACTCCAAAACATCTCTCAAACTAGATTGAGAAATTTAGAATTTTAGAATTTCCATTCTGGTAGGAAAATCCAAAAGGCTTACAAACACATCAACTTCAAAGCTTCTAATGACTATAATTCTTCATAATGGACCTTTTAAGACTTATAAATAACTTAAAATATCAATATTGTCATTAAAAAATTCTTAAACATATTTATAACCTTTGTTATTGGTGATGCTTTGCATTAGCTACAATTCTCTTATCCGCTTAGGCTAGTTGCATCCTATAGAAAATAATAGTTCATGTCTACCTATGCTGACTAAATTATATGGTAAATAAAAACTATTGTCCAAAATTAAAATAATTATTTTGTTTCTTCCAACCCAATTCATAAGGTTAGATAAATGAAACTACCAAATTTTTCACCTAAAAATACACATTAAAGGTGATCCTATATGCATAGGGTAGTCACATCCTGTGTGGAATAATGACTAGTTTCTACAATTCAAATCATTATTTTGGGTCTTCATAAAATTTTTAAATTGTGGTAAAAAATATATTTAAAAAAATTTCACCTATAAATATAAATTAAATGGCATTCATTATCACCACTTATTACTCATTTATTTCAATGTTATACACTATTGCACTTTGGGGCAAATCTACCCTATTCTTTCTAAATTTGGGGTCACTCACAAGGAGTACCCATAAAAAAAGTAAATACGATTAAAAAACAAGTTAATTTATATCAGTTTCAAGTATCAAGATCCACTTTATAGATACATACACATTATCATGGATTAAAATTGCATAATAACTCTAGATGGGAGAACTATGTGGGCTTCATTTCCATCCTTGGAGTATTGGATAAGTATACAATGATAAATCATTAATGGGATGATTGAGGTCATATAAACCAATTACACTCCAATATTTTTTGAATTTTTTTAATATATTAAATTTTACTTAGGTTATTAAATATAAAATAAGACATAATGAAATTTTCTTGGCATAATCCAAATTATAATATTTCACATTACTTAGTAAATATAGGCACAAAGGGCACAACCATTAGTTTTTTTCCATAATTAATAAATACAATTACATGTTCAATAGAATATATTGGTCAAATTATTCTACACCTACAATTTACACACCCAATAATACTCTCTAATATTGTTATTGATCTTTTACTATCAAAATATTGTTTTCTCTATATTTTTCTATCAGGCACTAGTCATAGTCAACTATGAAAACTCCATGGTGAACATAATTAAGTGGCCTTTGATACCATAAAACTTACAATATACATTTATATTATAATTATTATATATTTAATTTATCCAAAGCTTTCATAGTCACATAATTTTCTAATTCACACTTCCAAATATTTAGAATGGATAATAAAAATCATAGTTTGAGCTAAGTTGTTTTCTTCCTAGTGTTTTCCAAAAATTATAATTTTCCATACTTATCAATTTTCAAAATTATATTTTTTTAAATATTTTACATATTTATAATTTTAATATATTATATTTTTACACATATTGGATTAAAATATCTCACTATTTTATTAAAAATAGGGTAAAACATATTGATGAACCCATACTTTTTTTTTTTGAGCATGACTTTACTTTTTTATTTCTGATCTAGGGTTACAACTTATTTTATGATTTATAGACACTAGATATAATTTGTATATGAACTTGGGGATATATAAATCCTATTTTATTTACATAAATATTTGTTTGTTATTGGTTTTCAGCTTATTTTTCTATTCTGCTTGCTATAAATTATGTTTTGATAGTATTAAAATTCATAGGAGTTATCATTCTAGGAAAAATGATCATTTTAATATTTATATCGTAATAATGAATCCATTTTAAAACACTATATATGTATTTTATTTTCAACGTAACTCATAATATATTGTAAATTCTAATATTTTATTTTTCAACTATACAAAGCCTTCGACCATTTCTTATTATAGTGCATCGATACGTAGTTAGTCTAGGGAAGTTACTTTCAACATACCCTAGAGATTAGATAATGCATATATGGGATGTTGGAATGAGTATGGGAAAGACAAATTTTTAATTGTGATCATATCACTGGAGATAGAGATAAAAATTGTTATGTATTATAATAAAAATATTTTATAACTTGTGGATAGAGGGATTATTATATTTGGTATATTTAATGGGACAATAAGGTCCCATTCTACAAATAATTATAAGAAGGATAAGATATACTATAATTTTACTCTAAAGTATCCAATTTTTACTCATATTTATATGGAATTTATATCTAAGATAAGACCTGTTATCTTATATTTTGATATTTTTGACTGTGTGTAGCAATAAAAATAAAGTAGATAAGTCTAGAATCAAAAGTATAAAATAATATTAATTTATTATAAGTCAAAAGCTTCATGTTTTCATGATATAAGTCATTATATAGGGATATCCCATTTATTATTTCCTTTAATAACATAAATTTAAATTAAAATAATTTCATAAATAAAATATTCCAAAATTTAAAAAATCAAGACCTAAGAATGACATGTTTGCTAAGTTTTCATTAATCTTTTATGTTATTTATCACATGTTTGTGTAGACACATAAATTGGGTAACATGTAATTGAAAATTATAATTATTGGAACATATTAAACCATGTGGCTTGCACCAAAATACATGACTCTTATTCACCATTCATGTAATCTATTTATCTATATTTGAGTTTGACCCTTTGTTTTCCTTCACTACTACATAGAAAATTCAATGCCAAACACTCAAAATACCTAAAATCACCCCTAAATTATATTTATCATAACACATATCCCTAATATTATAGTACAAGTATTCCCTAGTCAAAAAATAACACTACCACATTCTTATGCACCCATGGTAGTTTCATTTTCTAGTAAATAATTGTTCATGTTTGCCTAGGTAGACCACATTTTGTTGTAAATAATGAATAGTTTATTAAATTTTAATAATTATTTTGGGTCTTCCCACACATTTAATGATGTTGGCTAAAATAAAATACCAAAATTTTAACCTATAAATACACATTAAATGAGCACATGTCTGCCTAGGGTGGTTACATCCCTTGTCAAATTAGGACTAGTTTACAAAATTGAAATCATTCTTTTGGGTCTTCTTAAAAATTCAATAAGGTTTAAAAAATGAAATTTCAAAAATTTCCCTTATAAATACACATTAAATGTCATTAATTATCCCTAATTGGTATTCACTTCTTTCAAGTTTACACACTATTTCACTTTGAGTGAATATTCCTTCTTCTTTCCAAATTTAGGATCACTCACAAGGAGTATCCATAAGCCAAGTCAAGATCATTCCAAAAACGTCAATATATAT
The DNA here is from genome assembly GCA_037957365.1 of Torreya grandis. Lineage (NCBI taxonomy): Eukaryota > Viridiplantae > Streptophyta > Pinopsida > Cupressales > Taxaceae > Torreya > Torreya grandis. The sequence continues at coordinate 1,357,100 of JARHVA010004936.1, read as the reverse complement.
CATTTTAAAGTATCAACATACATTTTATAGCTACATACACATTTTCAAGGATCAAAATTTCATAATCACTCTAGATGGGAGAACTATATGGGCTTGACTTCCCTCCTTGGAGTATTGAATTTATACACAATGGTCAATCATCAAGGGGTTATTAAGGTTAACTAAACCAATTAAGGTCCCCTATTTTAGTAAAATTTTAATCTATTAAATTACCTTATGTTTTTAAATATAAAATAATATAAACAATGAATTTTCTTAGTATAATCCAAATTATTATGTCTCATATTACTTAAAAAACACATACGTGGAGGGAACAACAATCATTTTTTTATCATAGTAAATAGGAAAAGTAAATGGTCAATAATTCAAGTGTTGTAAAGTTATTTTCAACCTATATTAGTCACACCAAATAATACTCTCAAATTATTTTATTGATATTTCACTATTAAAATATTGTTTCTCTATATTTCTCTATCAGTCACTAAACACAATCAATCAAGACAAGTCTATAGTCAAAAAAATTATTCATCCTTTGATATCATCCACTTAAAATAGATATTTTCATGAGAATTTTTATATTATTTTATTTATACTGAACTTGCATAATGACATCCTTTTTTAATTCCCACTTTCAAAATTTTAGAATAGTCAACAAAAATCCTATTTGGAGATAAGTTACTTTTTCCTACTATTTTTCAAAAATAAAAAATTTCAATATTTATCAATTCTAAAAGATAAAATTAATAATTATTGTACATATTTATAATTATAATATAATCTATTTTTACACCTATTATATCATAGCATTTCATTGTTTTATTGAAAATAGGGTATAACATATTGGTGAACCTATGTATTGTTTAAAACATTACCTTGTTTTTCAATTTTTAATCTAGGGTTACATCTAAATTTATAATTTATAGACTCTAAAGATAATTTACTTTTGAAATTGAGGCATTAAATTTTATATTTTATTTACATAAAAAAATATTTTTATCATTGGTTTCTAATTGCTTTTTCTTTATTACTTGCTAGAATTTATGTTTGATAGTATTAAAAATCATAGGAGTTGTCATTTTGGGCAAAGAAATCATTAGTTTTACTTGATCCATGGTGTGATGGGTATTTAAAAAATACTTAATACATTATAAAAAATAATATATGTATTTTAATTTCAACTTACCTCACAATATATTGTAAACTCTAAGGTTTTATTTTTCAGCCATATGAAGACTTTGACTATTTGTTCTTATAGTACACCAATACGTGGTTAGCCCCAAGAATTTACTCTCAACATACCATATAGATTATATATTCCAACAATATTATTTTTGAAACCTTCGTATTTATTTCATTTTGTTTTTATTCACTATTTATGACTAAGATTAATATACTTGAGATCCTATAAAAAAATACATATTAATAAGTTACAACCCTAATCCTTGTTACAAAATTTCAATGTTTAAAATTTTGATAATAATGAATGATTTTTTGCATCTTTTAAAATTAAAAATTACATTTTTTATTACTTATCAATATGTTATTTGGATTCATTATATATTTACATTTTTTAAATCCAAATATCATAAAAATGCCAAAATGTATAATGTACAATCCCAAGCCTTACTCAACTCACATTATTGCAATAATTATATTAGAATACAAGTACCATCAAGGAAAATATTTGTAAATTCTAGCATAAGTTGGGAATGATAAAAATTAAACATTAAAATTTTATAATACATACTACAGACCTTATTCATGGACTTATCATGACTATCAAAACTAATAAAACTAATATAGAGTATGTAGGCAAATTTAATGACAAAAAAATCATTGAATATATTAATACCAAACCCAAATAATATTTATGTGTTATTATACATTACAAGATATGAATAAAATAAATCAACTCAATCTTCCACTTTTACTTCAAATGTGTTAGAGTTACTATTATTAATTTTATTCATATATCAACACCTATAGTTACATATGTAACAACATCCCTAGGTATGGGGGCATCACATTATTTATTATACATTAATATGCCTTTATCGACAAGGGCATAATAAAAACTTTCATTGATCACTTCAAAACATACACTACCAAACTCATATAATAAATAATCTCTTGATAAAATTGCTATATCCTTATATTCTAAAATATTTTAATTAAATCAAGGTTTGTATTTAGATACTCACTTAGTGGATTGTCATAATATAATTCAAAATACTTTGGCACATGCAGTAACATTCTACCCATTAAAATAGGATTTTTAGCTCCTAGGATAGTACTCTATGATGGTAGAGGTAATCCTAAGATAAATATTTAATCATTCCATGAAACATGATTTGACTATGCTTATAATAAAAAATTACTAACTAACATCCTTACAAGAATCCTAAGAGGTTAGGATTTATGATGGTTCTATGTTATTCAACTTCAATAAATTAGAGCATTCAAGCATTTGTTGGATCAATTTCTATCACATTTCAATATCAACATTAGTGAAAATATATGTTATGCATAAAGTTTTAAACACAAGGGTCAAATGAGATAATCAATGAATATGATATATGATACAAAAATAATATAGATAAGATGAAAAACTACATAGTAGGCAATTAGTTATAATATATCTTCACATAAATTATGTTATCACCACTTAATGAATCAATCATGTTTGATAAATTAAAATATTTTAATGACTTATGGCATATAGTCAAATAAATAAAATTTAATCTCATCTTAATAAACAAGATAAAATATCCACCAATTACTCTATATACTTCAAATATCAAATTTCAAATCAAGCCAAATGACAATTAAATTTAATGAAATAAGAACAATACAAAAATAATAATTAATGCAATAGCATAACTATAAAATAAGCTTAAATTGAAAATTACACCAAGGAGTTAATTTACAAGTTTACCATAACCTCCTTATGTATTTTTAAATAAATTACTCAGTTGTAATCTGATACATCTACCTCCACCATTTGAGATTGATGTGACTAAGCCTCAACCTAAGGGATTCAATAATAATATATAATTTGAGTACAATAAATGTATTGGGAATTAGATAAACAAATGATTTAGGTTAACACATAATATTAAATATCATTTTTATTATAATACTATTGAGCTAAGCATACCCATAGAGGAAGTTAGACCATATAAAAATAGTAATAAAAAGTTGAAAATATTAATTAATCTATTTCCAAACTATGGTTCAGTAGAAAATGTGGATAATTAATAAGTACATCATGAATAAAATGAACATCCTCCTCTAATTACATATGGCAATCCAATATATACATTTATTGGTACATTTACATACACATAAACATCATGTCCAATGATCACATTTGATGATAGTGAAATTGATAATGATGATGACTCAGATAAACATGCACACTTTGTTAGATCCTACATCAGAAAACAACCTATAAAAATTTTCATTATTCATAAAACATAAAATGAAAATTCATGTATAATGAAACTCTATATTATTAGATTCAAATATAAATATTTACAAGATACATCAACAACATTCAAATCAGTGTATAAATACACATAAAGTACTCTCAAGAATCTTTTGCTAACTCTTCAAGTTTGTTCAACAACAATGGATACTCCATTTCTAGTCTTACCATGCACATGTATATTTATTATGTTATTTATACCTTATATGGTACACATGCCTCAAGTACTTTGATTTTAATCAAGTAGTCAAATTTAAATGAATTCAATATGAGTACCCTTTATAGTTAGAGGAAACCCCCCCATAATGATTATAGTTGGTTGTGACACCTATTAAATATCATAATATAAATATAATCAATCTAGATATATAAAATAGATTTAATCATGATGAAACAAATGTTCCAAATAATGTCTTCAAAGCCTGATAGGACAAAAGTACCATTGATTGATCAGTACATAATTTCACCACATAAACATAATATTTTATTCAAGGGGTGGATTTCAATTATAAAGATCTATAATTATGTCTATATGAGGATAATTAATTTTCATAGGGTGATATTATTAGGGTTCTTGAACATCATTTTTATTGTTTAAAATCATTCCATCTAGAACCTTCTACCTACTTACCTTAGCCCTACAAACACCACTTCAATGAGAGGCAATAGGGGAAGGCATGAGCCCATTTCATGAATGGAAGTATGGGGAAAGAAAAAATATAAAATAAATTCAAATGTGTGGGTCTCATAGAGTTTATGGGGAGAATCATAAATAATAATGCAAATGTGGTCCAAGATTTTGTTGCATCCTAAAACAAATGCAAGGTGATCATTCATGGTGTAAAAATCACTATTTCATAGGAATTTATTAGGGAGGTGATTGGTATGTCCTATGAGGGGAAAAAGGCATTCAAAGACCAAAAAAATAAATATGAACTCCTAGAATGATTTTTTATATGAATGAGTTTGTGAAGACTGATGAGAAAGGATTCCCCTGGGTAGGCCTTCCTCATCACTAGCCTAAAATCTATCCCTAGGTTATGCACTATTTGACTCTTGAATTTAAATACACACTAATATTTTGTCACCATTTCTTTTTGTTGAATCACTTTATTGGCTATAATATAAGTCTAACTTTATTTCCATTTAAGTCTCTTGAGTCCACTACATTGGCTTGTCAAGTAAATGAAGCAAACCTTATTCTCTGCCAAGGCCTATCCTCCTCCTTTTTGGACATAACCAAACCCTGCATGGTTGGGAGGTTCCCCAAGGGGATCCTCTATTGAGGATGGCTCCTAGGAGGATTCACTAGAGAAGGATCCCACTTCAAAATCTTACAGACACTCTAAGAGTACCCCACAGACAAATCTTTATAAATCCCCTATTGAGGACCTTCCCCTTGAGTTATTTATACCTAAACCTAAACTGATCAACCTTGATGTAGGAACCTATGAGGAGACCATTGATAAGGTTAAATCAATTATATTAGAGAAAATTAAAAGTAACAAGGTACAATTGGAAAATTTTAACTCTAGGGTGTAAGAGGTAGGGTTGATCCTTACCAATCTTATACAAGAATGGAATGTTATCCATAGATAGGTTGAGACCATGGTGTAGTATTTCATCAAGTCTTATAAAAATACTCTAACCCTTATTGAATAGATCTTAAACCCCCCCCCACCCCACCCACCCACCTAGCTCCCCCAAGGTAGCCCACATAAATAAGACTCCTTTACAAGACTAAGGGTTGAAGAGACCTAATATGATCTTTCCAAGATAAACAGTTGAAGGCCTTGGCAACTACACATGGACTAAGATATCAAAGGTTAAGTATGACACCCTAATGAATAGCCTCAAGGAAGTTGAAGACTTGCTGGAGGGAGCCCCTCCTAATTTCTATATTTGTTTTCTATTTTCCATATTTTAGTTTAGTATAGTTAGTTTTTGATGTTTTTATTGGGCATCCTTTATTTAGCATGTTGATACTGTTTGTATTTCACTCTTAAGGTTCTAGGATCCCTATAAAACCTAGTTTTTTACCCTATCAAATAAAAAAATTATCTATATAAAATCATAATACAAAATTATTAGTTACACTTATATAAAATATTTATATATATTCAATTCTAAGGAGTGTAGAAAACCCTCATAAACTACACACTTCATATCAAAGATTTACTTAAGATTCTAATAAATATAAATATAATACATTACATATTAAGGTAATCCCTTAGATAGTTTAACAATGTTCTATAGTGAACATAGGCAATGAGACATTCTCTCGTTATACAACAAACTCCACCAATTTTGGAACCTTCTTGAGTTACACATTTTATAAAATATTCTATGAAAAATGATCATGATAGTTATGTTATGACACCTAATTCCTTTTTGGATTAAAACACATCTACATGTACCACTTTTCATCCATGAAAAGTCATATTCAACATATATGATCCAGTCACACACTATGATCCTCCCACTGATGGGATCATAGGCTATTCTTCCTTTCAAAAATAAAAAATAAAATATTTCAAATATTTACAAAATATAATAACATTCAAAATATTCTAAAAAAATAAGGATTTGAACATGACCAAAGATGTTAGTTTACTTCTCTACATATGTTGTTCGCCACATAGAAGATAACATATTTTTTATACACACAAATGCATTTATTGAGGTACATGATTATGGTTTAGGACATCTATTTATACATGGACTCTTATATTTTGGATCCCTTCTACCTAATTGCCATGCCTATGTTCAAGGAATATAATTCTAAATGTTGCATTATCAATAATTTATATATTTCTATAACCTATTAATAGTGTCAAGATACATATATTACAAGTGTCTTACTAATAATTCATACTTTACATTTCTCTAAAAGGATATGATATTTTTTTATAATGTGACATTGATACATATGAATGGAATAGACTAGTTTTATTTGTTTTATGTTTCTAATGTTATTTAATTTGTTGTGTGATAGGATAGACATTGTTTATTTATTGTGTGTGGCCCTTGGCCCTCATATATACAAAACTAATCAAATATTCTATGGTATTTTTCTTGTATAGGTAACATTTAAGCATGTCAATAACTTTTGGCCTTTGGTCCTATATTTTGTGTGACACTTGAATAGTTGATTACTTTTGTCCCTTGGCCCTATTTTTTTTTTGTCAAATTTAAACATTTAATTTGTTGTCAACATTCTTAATATATTTTTTATGTGTTCCATGACCTTACTTATGGTGGCATATTCATGTCCATTTTTTCACATCCCTTAGTCTTATTGTATAACATTATTTAACATTGTGTGTTGTTCTTATTGTGCTTGATTCAATTGATTAGTAGTTTTGTGTTACATATCATCCACTTTTAATATGTATCCTACTTTATAAATGGTTATGTTAATCCAAACTTCATTGATTAATCTACTTGTATGCATTGCCTTCAATATGTTACATACATTCTTTAATGACAATTTCATTATTATGATGACCTAATATCCACATGAGTACACTATTATACATGATTACATATTTATCACATGATATAATTAAATTTATTTATTTTATGTATGAATTCAAGCTACATCCCTCATCTCAAAATGGGGGCATTACAATGGGCTTGTCTTAGAGATACAACCATCCATTACTAGAAAAGTTAGATTTGGTACATAATACAAGTTTAAAAGATATAATATACAATTTTTCAAATATTCAAAGAAATTAAAAAACATATTTTATAATATAATATAACTTTTTAAAGATATAACATACAAGGTGTAAAAATTCAAAGTAATACAAAATCAAATGCTACAAAAGAGTACAAGCTTGCAAAGATTCAAAGTAATTATAATATCAAACACATGAAATATATTGCAACATTGATACAAATTATGGGGGAATGTGACATGTAGATGGACTCATTTTTCAAGGACTCAAGGTAAAAAATCATACATACTTTAATGCATATGCATGGGAAAATGAAATATAGTCATAAAATGAAAGTTATAAGTTATAAATATAGTTACAATTGAGCATATAGATAACATTTTTGTATTACTTAGCATAGAATCAAGGGGTAAAAAACCATACATACTTTAATGCATATGAATGGGAAAATGAAAAATAGACATAAAATCAAAGTTACAAGTTGTAAATATAGTTACAATTGAGCATATAGATGAATAGCATTCTTGTATCATTTAGCATAGATTCAAGGGGAATGATTCTTACTCATGTTCATATACACATTTTAAAAGATAAAATTTAAAATTTAAAATTTAAAATTTAAAAATGAATGAAACATGTTCATGATCATGTTTAAAATTTCAAAATTACAAAGAAATATATTAATTTAAATTCAAATATATTAGCAATAAAGGCATGCTGGGGGTATGGATCTTCATTCTCTTTATATCATGCAAATAGATATAAATCTATCTATAGTGGTGTGACTCGATATATTATGGGTAATGTATGTCGAGGTTCAATGACACTTAATGACCATGGAATTATTTTAGTAAACCCATTGTGTGGTTCCATCTTATTATGTTTTAGGTGATGTATGTTGGAGTCTAGTGACATTCAACTTATTTGACATAACTTATAGATAACCCATCATGGTTTCACCTTTTTTTTATTAGTACATTGTGTAATATTTACCATTAATGAGAGTTATAACAATGCATATTTACAAATTAATGGCTTGATTATTTTTTAAAAATTGATATTTTATCAATAAGAAATTCAAAAATGTGAAAATTATACAAGTGCTTCAATAAGGGTAAATAATTATACACAATATGTTATAGGTTACATAACAATTTGGTTTCATATCTATGTAGCTTTACTCCTTCATTGTTCTCTTTTCAATTTTTCAAATTTTAAAGTTTGGATTTTTTGAATTTAAAAATGGATGAAGGATTGATTAATGTGTTGTTGTAAGGTTTGATAAATTTAATTTCCATAAAAAATTTACATATATAACTGAAGTATCCTATTAAATACAAAGTGTTTTGTACACACTCAAGATCAATTATTTATCCTTTACTCTAACAATTTCATTATTAGAATAAAGGGAGGAGGGGAATGTTGATATGTAAATATAATAAAAATTACTTTATAGTGATAATTATTGACACATTATAATATACATGACTTTCACCCAAATACATGACTCTTATTCACTATCCTATAAGTCATTTATTTATATGTAGGTCTAAACATTTATTTTCTATCACTATGATTTATAAATTTCAGTTTACAATGTTCAAGTTGCTTAGAATCACCCTTTTATTGTCTTTAGCATACTATAGGTTTCCCTAGTTATTTGACACAAGTATATCCTAGGGAAATAGGAGTGTTGTCATGATCTTATCCACAAGGCTAGTCATGTCCCACACCAGATAAAGGATAGTTTGTAAAACTCAAATCCTTCTTTTGGGTTTTCTAACATGATTCATAAGGTCAACTAAATGAAATTACCCAAATGTTTATATATAAATACACATAAAATGTAATTCATTATCCACACTTGGTATTTACTTGTTTCAATATTAAACACTATTTCACATTAAGTAAATCTTCCCTATTGTTTTAAAATTTAATATTTCACACAAGGAGAAACCATAATACTAGTGAAGAGCATTCCAAAACAAGTCAATCTATGTCATTTTTAAGAAACAAAAGCCATTTTATGGTTTCATGCACATATTCAAGGAACACAATTTCAAAATCTTTATAGGTGGGAGAACTATGTGGGCTTTATTTCCCTTATTGGAGTATTGGATACATATGTAATGATAAATCATCAATGGGGTGATTGAGGTCAACCCAACCCATTACACTCCCATTTTTTTAATTTTTTTTGAGTTATCAAAGTCCAATTAGGTTTTTAAATATAGAATAAGATAAATAATAAATTTTGGACAAAATAATCTAAATTATGATATCTCAAATTCCTCAACAAACATAAGCACAAAAGTTTAAAAAATATGTTTTTCATCATAGTTAACTAGGACAAGTCCATGGTCAACAAACTCAATCATTTCCACATTGATTTCCACCTAAAAAGGTCAAGTTGAGGAATACTCTTTGATATTTTTATTGATCTATCATTTCCAAAATATTTTTTCTCTTTCTCTTCAGTCACCAATAATAGACAACTAAAACAAGTTTATGGTCAATGAACTTGAGTGGCCTAGGATGTTGTCCACTTATAGTGGACTTGTCTAGGAGGAGTTTCACATTATGTTCCTAATCATGAAATTTCACAATCACATATTTTTTTGATGCCAAATTTTAGACATTCAAAATAGTCAATAAAAATCCTAGTTTAAGCTAAATTGTTTTCTTCCTAGTATTTTAAAAAATATAAATTTCCATGTATATCAATTGTTGAAATCATAATTTTTTATTATTATAAACCTTTATCATTCTAATATATTATATTTTTACACCTTTTAGAACATATAATTTTAATGTTTTATCAAAAATAGGATAAACATTTTTTAGATTACGTGTCTTTTTTTATACATACATTCATTTAACGGTATCTACAAGTGGAGTTTTTGACATTAATGTTACACATGTACATGGATTAATGACATTATTATACCCAAGAACCATTAAAATTATAGTGGTATATCATTTAATAGGTTATATTATTACATTTTATATTTTCTTATGACATTTTCAATTATCATGTTGATATACTTTTGATTTCTTAAAAATGTCTTGTTATTGATTATATTATTTACATTACTACACTTCATGGATAAACTAATTTACTATGCTATTAAATTAACATAGATACATGGTGTATACTAGTTTAACATATTTTGTGCTTAATTGTTCCTATTTAATTTCTTATGGGATGATAATTGATTATGTTTTGTTTGTTCCTTGGCCATAATATTTTTATTTCTCTTGGTTTATTATATCATTATATGCCTCTTTATTTATTTCCCTTGGCCTTATATGACATTTGAAAATATATAGTGTGAAACACTTGGATTTGTGTGAAATGTTTTTATATTTAGTGTTCTTTTGTTGTGTGTGTTGTAGCAATGGCATTATGTTATTATTAATAGAAAAAATATAAGATTTTCTATTTATATTTTGTAGATTGATGAATTGGTTGAGTTTAAAGTGTCATGATAAATATCTTACACCTTCATATTTATTTATGGTTCCATTATTTATATCATCCAAATTCATTGTGTAGTTAATTACTCAATACTTATATGAGTGATGGTTACTACTATGTGCCTAATTACTATATATGTTTTGGCATGACACTTGCATGACTTGCACTACATGTTGTATATATGTTTTGATGATTTATTCATTACTATGTTTAAATATTATCCACATGTTAGCATATTATTCTACATGATTACATATTTTTTACATAACAAGATGTTATTAATTATTTTCTTTTGAGGTGAGTAATTTCTAGGCTAGATTCCTCACATTCAAATGGGCACGTATTATTGGTATATCCATAGATATTTTGTATACACATAATATTTTTAACTTTTATAAAATACTAATGATTTACATCTTAAAGGAACCCATCAAGACTCAATATCTCTGAGTGAATGACCTAAGAGATTCAGTAGGAAAGGGGTGGGAGGATCACCAAAACTAACCCTATCAAGTTCACTACCATAGAACTCAATAGTTACGTAGACCTTTGGTGCTTCTTAGGATTATTTTCCCTTTTTGCCACATTATTACCAATCCAAACAACTCCTAAAACCATTCCCTATGATATTAATCCTCCCTTTCAAACTCCTCTAGTATTTTTCCTCTTTTCTTCACCTTAATCCCATTTTGATAGTTGACTATACTAGGTCGATTGGGTCGACCCTATATAGTTTTCATCCTTTGATTATTGTATAGAGTTGATTGGGATGACCCTATATAATTGAAATATTAAAAAGTATTTAGGGTGAGATATACCTATAAATACAAGATCATTTCATCATTATTTGAATATGCAATCAAGAGTTATTATTCACTCATGCTTATTTACAATATGCTCTTCTACTATTGTACTTAAGGAGTCTTAGCTTAGTGTTTCTACTTGGAGAATCTAGTATTTTGGATAATTCTTGGATGATTTTGCCTTTTTTCATGATCCTTACAAACCACAACAACCTCTTTCAAATACCTTTTGGACAAGGGAGATATTAAGTCTCAATGGGTTCACATTCACGTAAGTATATTCTAACTTTTTTATCCTCTCTTTAGTAGATAGAAGTAGCATAAGTATTGGCTCAAATAATATTACTCTTCATATTCCATGTATTAGGGTATTACTCATACTTAGATAAATTTTATACATGTTTTTATTACTTTACTAACCCCTCATATTACTCCATAAGCTTTGGTGAACACTAGATTAGATTTTCTTTCTTGTTTATTAGACATAATTGAAATATTAAACCTAGGATTCTTTTATGGTTATTGCATGATTCTTTAAGAATGTAGGATTTGGAACCCTTCCTAGCATGGTTTATTGTGATAAGTGATCCCATAATTGGATCTAGTGGATCCCCATATTGGTCATGCTCCCACTTAATAAATGCATTCCCAATCGAGAGTGTAGCTATTCTATATCTTCTCTGAGCCCAGATTGATTTATATACATGATGCATTTATGATTGCATACATTCTAGTAAAACCAACATGAACTAACCCTTACAAGATTTTTTCACTTATTTCATTATTTTCATCATTTTTTATATCATATATTTACTATATTAGATTGACTTCATCAACCTAGCTCTAATTTATATGTGCAAGTTTTCAAGTACATGCTTCTAGATTGACCTAGTAAAAGTGTTTAGTTTTATAGACTTCCAATCTAGACTACTTGATCAACTCAGTCGACCCAATATAGTTTTCAAACTTTTAGATATCCTGTTTAACATACTAGGTCAACCTAGTCAACCCTATATAGTATAAGCACTCAATAATAGGTTCCTACAAAGCTTGATCAACCTAGTCGACCCAGTTATCAAGTTTTTCAAGCATTCCACAAGGTTCTCTAATAGAAATATTCCTTCTCTAAATCTATGATCTATAAAGGTGCCTTTTATCCTTCTATCTCTTTCTTTATAGTCTTTCCTTTCATAATTTGTAGTCTTTAAAATTTCCCTTGTACATTCAACTGGATTGATCCTATCAACCCAGTTATGTATTCTATGTATTTTCTGGATAACTAGGTCAACTCTTTCAACCCTTTTCATTTTTAGATCTTGCATCCATAATATAGGATCAACCCTATCAACCCTATTTTGTATTTTGTGTATACACTATCAACTACATCAGCACTATACATTGTTTTAAAGTTAGAATTAACCTTTATATACTGGTAATTAGCTCACACTTTCATTTCATATTACTTACATGCTTAGAATAGATCACATAACATAATTATTTGGTTTTTAATTAATCATTTAGTTTCACTATTTTCTATTTTATGCACACATGACCAAATCACAAAATATAAACAATCATTTTAACATTTTACTACCCAAAGCCAACCTACATAGATTTCATCACCAAAGGGAACGCTGACTTGATGTTTTGGTCAAGTATAAAACATGGTTAATAATAAATTCTAGATAATCACCTGACACCTTTATCATTGTGGTGTGGGAAGTGAGAGGGTAGGCCCTAATACCAAGCATGTATCATTATCACTACATATCCCTTTTAGCCCAAACTACCTAAAATTATCCTTAGATTACTTTCTAGTTCCTTACTTATAGCCAACTTCCTATCACATTTAAAAACATATTTTAATAATATTATAAATATTTAGGTTGACCATTTAGTTAGCTCTTTACTTTCCAAGTTGATTGATTACTCTTTGCTCAATTATATTTTTTATTGCAAAAACTTGCATTAACTAGTATTGGTACAAGGTTTTGTGGTGTGTGCCTCAATTGGATTAGCCAACCTTCATCTAATTATTATTTTTCCCTTATAATATTTCTTTTCAAATTAATTTAAAAAGTTATCTTGTTTTAGTTCATAGTCTATTATAAGCTTCCTCATCTTCCCTATCCATTGTACTAGGTTGACCTAGTCAACCCCGTACATTATTCTAGCTTCTGTCTACTATAATAGATTGACCCAATCAACCCTATACTATTTTCAAACTATGTACTATATTTTTAGCACATGTTTGCTATGCTAGGTCAACCTAGTTAACCCTATGCTATTTATAGACCTTATTCTCTATACTATGTCAATCTAGTCGACCCTGTATTATTTTTTGCTGTCCCTTTTTATCAATCTAATTCTCTATATTTACTTATTTTGCATTATGTTCATTCTTATTTAGTCATAATGAAATCTCCTATCAAAATCTTATTGGATAGTCTAAATCCATTTAGATACTATATGGTATGTTCATTTCTTCTTCTCTTTTCCTCCCAAGATAACCATCACTCTTGGGGCACCTCTTCTCCTCCTTCATCCATGAAATATAATATGGTGCAAATAACACCCCAAGATGAAGTTGATGGGTCTGATCCTTTCCTTACTTACCAAGATACTTATCATCTTCAAAATATTCAAACTAATGTGGGAGTAATTGATACAATTTTAATTAAAAATCCCACTCACAATCCATCTTTTAATAACCCCCCTAACATAAATTCAAGGAGTGATCCTACCAACACCAACTAACCTCCTTATATAACTCAACTTTTAGATCAAGTAATCCAACAAATAAATATAATGTAAAATTCTAATACTAATCAAATGATGCAACTTCAACATAATTTGATTAATATGGCCAATCAACTTACAACTATGCATCCTCAAGCTAATCCCAATTATATTCCTCCACCTCTTAGAGATGCCTATGGAAATGTTATTCCTTAGCCCATAAGGAATAACAATATGCTTCAAACCATTCAAAATGAGCCTATAAATACCTTAAATGTCTCCATTTATATTGGTTAAAAATCTCTAACTATCAAATATGATGGGACTAAAGACCCTACCTCATTTCTTAAAGCCTTTGCAACCTTTACAAAGAGTGGATCTAGACTAATACCTTCACCACAGCTAAAATCTTAGTCAAAACCTTAATTTGTGATGTATTAGAATGGTATAACCAATTATCCCAAAATTATATTTAGCAACTTGAAGATTTGGTTAATCCCTTAGTTAAAATGTTTCAACTCAATGATCTACCTGATAATTGTCTTAGCCACTTCATCAATGCTAAGAAATCTCCCACTAAATCAACTCATGAATTTATCAAAAGATGGAAATCATTGGCTCATAAATTCAATCATAACATGACTAATGATAACTTATTCAAACTCTTTATTATGTATTTCACTCCCATTCTTGAATATAAGGTTCTAGCCTTTGCTCCCCAAACACTTAATGAAGCTCTTGATCAAGCTAAACATCAATAATTTATCATGAATAAATTTGAACCTAATAAAAACTATTAAAAGGATATTTTCAAACATCTACCAATGTTATCAATAGAAATACTTCTCAAGATAAATTATGAGTTTCCAAAAATGATATTCAATCACCTTCTCACATACCTCTTTCAGTTTAGTAAATGAAAAAAATCCACCCTATAAACCTTTCATCTTTCCCAATGCTCCCCCAAAGTGGTTTGACCCCAATCAATTTTGTTGGTTCTATGCTGACATTGGGCATTCTCATGGATTTTGTAGAGGGATCACTAAATTTTATGTTTCTTATATGCTTGGTGTTTCATTTAATCATGAAGCCATGATCAAACTTTGTCATCAAGAGTACACTACTACCTCTAATAAATGATAAGATTCTAAAGCTTCTACCTCAAATAACCAAAAATCTTTTTCAAATAATCAACCAAATACAAAGTATGTTTATGCCATCAATGCTGATTATGACTAATATTATAATAGTTATCAATATGTCAACACCACTAAGGTCAACTATCATCATAAACCAGTTCACAAAGATCCTATTACCAAGCTTTGGAATCCATCTTTATAAGAACAACTTCTTAAAGATACTACCACCACTAATATTATTTTAGAAGCCTAAGAGGAACCATCTCCTCATTCCAATCCTATAACCACATCAATACCTTCCAAATCTACTTTACCTTCCAAACCTCATGTTGGTTCTTCTAAATCATATTAGAACTTTCTTGAATAACCTAACTCTATGCCTTGTAAAATTCCACTTATAGAGTTGGTTCACACTTCACCCTATCATCATAAGTTCCTTATGCAACAACTCTAAGAAATTAAAGATCCATCCTTCACATATTAAGAACCACCTTCTACTGATTTTCAACCTATCAACATCAATACCATTGAAACTATGTGTCCTTCCAAGCCTTCCATTGAATTCCTTGAAGAGGATATGATAAATGATGAAATTATTTTTTGTGCTAATGATCCACCACTTTTTATCAAATAAGCCATTAATACTACCCTTATCCATAAAGTTCTAGCTGATGAAGGATCTCATATTAATGTGACATATATGTGGCTTATCCAATAACTTTTTTCTAATAAGGATCATCTTAAACAAACCCATCTTACCTATTGTGGTTTTGATAAAATAAATAAATATCCACTTGATTGAATTTGGATTCCATTTACCATTGCCCCTAAGATTTTTCAAGCCAATATTATGGTTTTTGATTTACCTTTATCTTACAACATACTCCTAGGTCATCCATGGAGCCATTGGATGAGAGCCATTACTTCTTCTGATATCCAATGAATTAAATTCTTACATAATGAAAAATGGTATAAGCATGAAGTTGATCCCAACCCATGGAGTATTTAGCTTCCTAATCCCAAATCCCAATATTGTGTCCCTATTATTCAGAAGATTAATATTGTTTGTTTACCCAAGTTCATCAACATGATCCTGATTTACAAGTGACTCTTGAGGATTTTGATGATGATGAGAATAATTAGTTGAAACATACTTGTAATACCACTAAGCTACCTCTATACATTTTGGAGTGGCTTCCACCTTCTTTATTACCAAGAGACTGTATTATTCATCTTATTGATGAGATTACCAATTTCCCACTACATGCAATGCTTAAGATCCTTATTTACCTAAAAATGCCTTCACTAAAAATAAATTTGGAGTTTCCAAATTATTTCAATGTCCTCGCATCATGTCTCCTCATATACTCACTAACATTAAGATTTCACCTTTTAAAACTGCCCCTGATTCTTAAGCATGTATAATTTATCCAAAATATGATGACAACTATATAATGGCCCAAGCTCGACCTCAAGACTTGGATGTCCAACATTATCAAAAAAAATTAGCCCAAATTCATGATTTTAATTGAGATGTGCACACCATTTATACAAATCATAACTTATATCTTGAAGGTTATATACCTCCTACTAATTCTCTATTTATTGATACTCCTTGGTGGTAGAACAAATCATACCTTCTAAACCTCTATAAATTCTTGTATCTCCTTTACCACCTATTGATCCAATCATTACCTCTAATCCTTCTCCCATTGACAAACCCATTGATACTTAGATCCCATCTATTCTATCTACTTTTTCTACTCTCAAGATTACACTTGATGCAAGGGCAACTGATGTCTATCAAGTCCATTATATGTATGATAGCCATGGTAACCAAGTTTTAGATATTGAATTAGCTATTGAGTATTATGGTCCTTTTCCCATCTTACCTAGTGATGAATCTATCCTCAAACTACTTCATACCCATGAACCTCAACTTCCTTAACAACATCATAAACTTGGGAATTTTAGAACAAAACCCATTGTTTTAACAACTTCATTACCAACATTAATCCTAAACTAATCCAATTTTAGACTTACTTAATTCACCATACCACTTTCAATATGGTAATGTGATGAGTATTAAATAAACCACTCACATCAACTATGGTACTCCATATTTCCCTCAACCAATTACTGTCTCTCACAAACTCTCACCCACTAAACATGATAATTTAAGCTTATTATTTGATAAGTATCATGATGTTTTTGCTTGGTCATATGAATACATGTTTGGTATTGACCCTAGAATTATCATTCATAATATTAGTACTTATCTTGATATCAAACTTATGCATCAAAAACAAAGTAAATTTCAACCTAAGGTTTCCACTTTATATCACAAGGAAATCATTAAACTACTTGATGCTAAATTTAATAAACTAATGGATTATTCTGAATGGGTTTCTAACATTATCCCCATTTGGAAAATGGTCACTATGGTCATTCATATTTGCATTGATTTTCATAATCTTATCCTTATTTATTCCTAAGATAACTTCCATTCACCTTCAATAGATGCCATCATTGATTCCACAACTGGTTATAAAATGTTATCTCTTATGGATGGCTTCTAAGGATATAATCAAATTCATATTACCCCTAAAGACCAACACAAGACTACTTTCACCATGGAATGGGGATCCTATTACTATCTCAAAATGCCCTTTGGCCTCAAACATTCTAGATTTAACTATTAACATGTAATGACTCACATCTTTCATGACCTCATCCATAAAATTGTTGAAACTTATGTGGATGATCTTATTACTAAATCCAAAAGTCATATGACTCATCTATCAAATCTCATTATCATATTTGATTGTCTTCTTAAATATTAGGTTAGACTCAATCCTTACAAATGTGTTTCTGGTGTCACATCTAGAAAAATTTTAGGATTCCTAATCTCTCTCCACAACATCATTATTGACCCGACCAAGATTAGTTCTATCATCAACATTCCCATTCCTCATTCTATTCTTGACATTTATACTTCCTTAGGCAAACTTGGAGTAATTAGATGATTTATCCCTAAAATGTCTTATCGAATCCACTCCATGAATTCCCTTCTCAAGAAAGGCACTACTTTAGAATGGATGGACCCATGTCAAAAAGCATGTGATAACATGAAAGAGTCATTTCTTCACTCACCTATGCTTCATCCTAATTATAATGATCAACCCTTGATTCTCTATACTTATTACACACCCATATCAATTTGGGCAATGCTTTCCCAACATGAAGATACTAGAAGAGAGTATGTTATCTATTACATTATACCAAAATTGAATGTGATTACCTTGCCATCTATTTCATAGCTAAAAAGTTTCACCATTACATGCTTTACCAAACTACTTATGTCATCATTCATTTTAACCCCCTTTGTCACTTATTCTCTAAAACTTTTCCACCTAGAGATAGAATTAGCAAATATATGGTCCTCCTTATGGAATTTTATCTTTGCATCATCACCCAAAAATTTGTTAAAGGGTAAGTCATAGCTGATCAATATGTCATAATTTCTATACCAGTTTCTTCCCTTCAAAGTTATCTTCCCAATGAAAATATCCTTTACATTAAATTTATTAATCAAGATATTTCTGTCAAATATTATTTTCATAATTTTATCAATGATATTGAAGCAAATAATATTAAAAAAATCCTCCATTCCCTCCAATACTACTAAACTAAAAATAGTTATCGAAGAGCTTCCTAAAATCGATGTTGACTTGCATGAGGATACTTGGACCCTTCACTTTGATGGTGATAAATGCCTTCAAGGAGCTGGGGTAGGTTGAATTCTCACAAGTCCTCTTGGAAAGATCATACCTTTAGCTTTTCATTTCACCTTTGATGTTACTAATAATATGGTTAAATATGAAGCCCTCATCTTAGGCATGTAATCTGATCTTGATTTAGACATTCAATACCTATATGCTTTAGGTGATTTTTAGCTTATTTTCCTCTAATTTAATGGTGATTATCAATGTAAAAGTGAAAAACTCATTACCTATCATCAAATTGTAACCACTCTTGGTAAGGATTTTATCTCTTTCACTCCCTTGAGATAAAAAATTCATTTTTGATTCTCTTGCCTCTTCCACCTCCCTCTTTCATCCACACCAAGTTATTTCTAGCCCTAATTTTCTTATAGAAATAAGAAAATATCCATATTCAACTCAACCATAAGATTTTCTTATTTTCCACATTGAGGCTACTACTATTTGACAAAGGTCATGGTATTAATACATTATCCAATTCTTAGAACACCAAACTTATCCTCTTAATTTAGACCGACACACATTTGTAAATAAAATTTCAAGTATGTATTTTGACATAACATCCTTTACTATCACAATGTTGAAGATACTTTACTTCATTGTGTTATGCAAGATGAGGTTCTTCCTCTTTTTGAACAAGCACATGGGGGTATTTGCAGTGGCCATTGTAGCAAACATGCTATAGCCTAAAAATTCCTACATATGGGTTATTTTTGGCCTAATATTGAAAAAGATGAAATTGAATATGCTAAAAAATTGCACTCCTTATTAGATTTACAATGATCTAATTCATTCACCTCCATCTAGACTTCAAACTATTAAATCTCCTTGGCCCTTTTCCACATGAATATTTTATCTCATTAGAAAATTACCTTGTTCCCAAGATGGGCATGTTTTTATCGTCACTGCTATCGAATGTTTTACCAAATGGGTTGAAGCCATGCACCTTATTAACATCACCAATCCTACCATTTCCAAATTTATTCTTAATCAAATCATTTTTCACTTTGGTGTTCTCCATACCATCAAATAATGGTGGTAACTTCAAAAATAAACATGTTAAACAACTTTATACTAAATTTAAGATCAATCACAAATTTTCTATGCCTTATCATCTACAATACAATGGTCAAGCTGAAGCCACTAAAAAAATTCTCCAAAAGATAATTCATGAAACCTGCATAGATTGGCATCTTCATCTTTACCTTGCTCTTTGGGCCTTTTAGACTAGTATATGTATTATCACTGGGGCAACACCATTCTTTTTAGTATATGGTTTTGAGTTAGTTCTTCTTCTAGAATTTGAGCTTCCCTCTCTTTGTATATCTATTCATAGTATCATTATTTAAGAAGAATTAAGTGAAGCTGTCCTTCATTCCCTTGATATCCTTGATGAACATCATCTTTATACCTTACAACATAACCACCAATACAAGGCTCATATTGCCAAGCGGCATAAAAAACATGTTAAAAGTCTGTACATTTAATGTTGGTGATCTTATCATCAAATAAGATAGAAAATGCTAATATTATTATGATTAAATATGCTAGTGAAGGATGCATCATGATCTGAGAAAATGGATGAAATAATGCCATGAAGATGGAAAATCTGGTCAAAGAAAATTTATGTGACTATGGAGAAAGTATAGAGATGGATAAGGGCAAAAAAATGACTATATTTAGAGAGGTAATCAACCACAACCAAGATTAATATTTTCCCTCTATATTTAAGAATCCCATCAATAAAATCCATATAAATACCTATCCAAATTTTGGTAGCGATGGGCAAGGGTTTGAAAAACCTAGGGATGAGTGTGGTCTCACCCTTGTATCGATAAGTATCACTTTCAACCACTATTTATTAAATTGCCTTTTTCATTCCCAAAAAAAAGAAGTTGCATCATGATCGGTCATAAGTTTTGAGAAACCGTAAGTGCCCTAAAAATGGAGAAGCATGATGTTCATAGAATATAACTTGATGAAGATCTTTGCTCTAGGGAAGCATCAAATAACCCTTGTATCATACAAAAGTACCATCCCAAGAATAATGTGGTATAATAGAGGATTTAGTGGCCAACTATTGAATGGTTTGAGATAATGAGGAGTCATTAACATACCCCTACTATATAGTGTCCAACCAATTTAGAATAGGCATGAAAATAGCTAAAATGGAAGTTTGATCTATAAATGTGTGAGACAGAGCATCAACCATAATATTATCCTTACTATTCTTATAAGTGATCTCATAGTCATAACCCATGAGTATGCTGACCCATTTATGTTGTGATGGGGTGGAGACCCATGGTTCTAGGAAATATTTTAGACTCTAATGATTGGTTTTGATTTAAAAATGATTCCCCAATAGGTATGGCCACCACTTCTATACTACATGCAAAATGGCCATCATTTCCTTCTCATAAGTAGAGATTACTAAATTATTTCCAAAAATAGATTTTTTGGTGAACACAATTGGGAATCCATCTTAGAGGATAATAAAACTATATTAATTACCACAAACATCACTCTTAATAGTGAAAGTCTTGGCAAAATTAGGCATAGCTAGAACAGGTGTAGTACACATAGCTTGTTTTAATTTTTCAAATGCATACTCAGTAGCTTGTGTCTATGTAAAAACATCCTTTTTCAGCATAGCTATCAGTAGATATGAAATACTCTTATAATCCTTGATAAACTTATGATAGTATCCATTCAACCCCAAAAAACCATGGAGGCTCTTGAATGTTTGAAGATGAGGCTAATTTGTCATGGCAACTATTTTTTTAGGATCCACCTGAACCTATTGGGCTGAAATAATATCCCTGAGATACTCCACTTAATCATAGCCAAAAGCACATTTGGACTATTTTTCACAAAGATGATGATAATAAATAAGTTTCAATGCAAGTTTCAAATGTTAGAGATTATCATACCATGTTTTACTATAGATGAGGATGTCATCGAAGAAAACCAAAATGAATTTTTGTAAGTCAGGCTAAAATATTTGATTTATCAATGCTTGGAATGTTTAAGGAGCATTAGTGAGGCTAAAGGGCATGACCAAAAACTCATAGTGGCCATCATGCATGCAAAAATCTATCTTAGGGATATCATCTTCATGAAGCCAAATCTAGTGATATCCAGAGTAGAGATCTAACTTGGAGAAAAAATAAGTGCCATGAAACTCATTAATAATAGGGATCAAGAACTTATCCTTGATTGTGATGTGATTAAGTGCATGGAAGTTAATGTAGAGGCACCATGACTCATATTGTTTCCAAACAAGGATAATTTGGGAAGAATATGGGTTGATACTAGGGAAGATAATGCCTTGATTTAATAAGTCTCAAATGAGCATCTTAATCTCAATCTTTTGCTAAAATGGGTAGAGGTAGGGTCTGATGTTGGGAGGAATGCTTCTATAAAATATCTGAATATGGTGGTACTCTAGCCATGAAGGTGGAAATCCAACTCATTTGATAAATACACATGCATACCTATGTAGAATAGTATGTAGATCAAAAGAGGAGTGGATACCATTGATGGTTTCATTTGAATGGAATGGAGCTAGGCAATGATGCCATGTGAATTATTTTTAAGAAGATTTTTCCATGTAATGTGAATTGATGATGCTAAGAGACCTCATTTATAAGCCTTTCAATGTGTGTTTTTGCCCATTGTCTAAAAATTATATCTAAAGTTTAGCAAAATCCTATAAGATGGGTCCAAGTGTGCATAACCGTTGGGCTCCCAAAACAACATCACAGCCATATAAGGGAAAGTAAAACATGTCAGAGTACAAGTTATAATCTCCAATATAGATACAAGTATTGAAACACTTCTCTTTACAAGGTAATGTGCCCCCATTAGTAATTATGAATTCAAATTTGGAGTAATGATAGACAAAATAATCATCCTATTTGGTGATCTAAGGGTTAATGAAGTTATGAATGCTATCAAAATCAATGAGTATTATGGGATGCAACTTGTTGAAGTAAGTTTCATGAATCACATGGTTTTTGGGGTGGTGACTCCTAATAAGGCATAGAGAGAAATCTTGGGTTGGTCATCCTAAGAAGCAAGTTCCACAATCAACCGAGCTTATTCCAGATTATCTATTATATCTTAAACATCTTCCCAATATTCAATTTTGGGTAGAGAGTCCACATCTAATAGGTAGATATTTTACTTATCACATCATTTTCCTTGAGTGAATTTATCATCAAAACTATAACATAAATTTTTTTCTTATGGGCTCACATCTCTTCTTTAATCAAATTCTTGATAGGAGTGGTTCTGGGGGTTGGCATTATTTGAGATCATTGTGGAGTTGTATTTCTGAATGGAGAAAAATTGGATTTGAATCACTTCAAAGATGTGATCTTATCCTCTACCAACTTATGAAACCCTAGTAATTCCATCATCATGTTGAGATGAAACATTTTAACCTCAAATAAAATTGTATCCTTCAGTCCACTAAAAAAACAACAACTAAAGAATTCATCAAACAATACCTCTATGTGATTGGCAAGTTTTTCAAAAAAAAATTGTTATTATCTCATGGTTCCTATTTGGAGAAGTTTAGTGACTGATCCTCTGAAGTCATCAATAGCACAAGGGCTAAATCATTTCAAAATGAGGGTACAAAAATTGGTCCATCTTGGCTCATCATGAGCCTTGATATACCAATGATGTTATTGAAGGGCTTTAAGTTCTAAGTGAAAATATGCAAGTAAAACCTTGTTGAAATCAAAAGTATTATGCAAACTAAAATATTATTCTACCCAATAGATCCATCAAGTTAGATTTGCACCATGAAATCAAGGAAAATCAAGCTTCAGCTCACAAAAATTATTGGAAGAAGAAAATCTAGTGTTGGAAGAGGACTTTGGATGTCATTTATTGTTTAAGGTAGTATGTTACAGATTGCAGTCAAGAATTTTTTCATCAAGATATTTGATGTGTGTCTTGAGGGTGGAAATTTCATCCTCCATGGTTTTTGCTCTTGATCAGGTTACTACCAAGACCTGAATAAGAGTTTTTTTTTATAGATTTTGTTTTTTATTTTTTTGTCTAGATGCAAGTCCTCTATGAGCTATCTAATACTCTATATACATTTTTTTGAAAATGATAGGATGAAGATTTTTTAGTTTCTAGTTTCTATCAAATGTCTAGCTACAAGTCCTCTAATAGTCTTTGGATACTCTACTACTAGTTGATTTTTTTGATGGTTTGATAGAAATATTTTGAAACTGATAGAAATGGGCCCCAAGTTTCAATGGCTACCTAAGGGTTTAAAAATATCTATCTAGCCACCAATATTTTATAATCAAGTACTGCTCTCCAAAAAAAAATGGCCATGAGTTGACCTGTAAATGATAATTCTTGGTTTTCCTCACAGATGGGAACTAATCAATCATCATGGGGTCATTTCCCATTTTACTAGCAAGTCTTCCCAATGGACCAGCTACTTTGGGGTTCTTATATTACTCCTCATAATGAATTTTAGGCCATTCACCCAAACACTTCCCATAGTTATGTAAATAGATTTTTACCCTGGTCTAAAATAGATTATTGTGATATAGAAAAATAATTAAATAAATTATGTAGTAGAAATAGAAAAATATTTTTAGAAAAACAATGGCCCTAGAAAGCACTTTGATACTATATGAGAGGATCCTTCTTGAACAAGTTAGTAGATAATTGAAAATACATGAAATAAACTATGAAAATTAGTAATATATTAACTAAAATAAGTAGAACTAAATTACAATGGCTAAATTATATAATCATTATCCTCTTCAAGGGGGAAACCTCCTTTGAGTAAGCTCAATACAATAATTTCATGGATGCTTTCATTGGCCTCAACACTTACTTATATACTAATTTTATATAAGTAACTACTATTTTCCATCATTGTGGGATAAAACAAAATGCTCATAGGACAACTTACAAAGCATATGTCTCCATAACAACTACTATACTAACAAAGTAATGAGAAAGGGTAACACAAGTTCCTAACACACCCATGATAAATAAGGTAAATATGTCTAAAAGTGGTGGGGCCCTTATTTAGTTAAATATATTCTTGGTCCACCTTCAAAACAATGATAGCCATATTTTTAACGATCTCACAAATGCATAATTCCTTAAAAAGTATTTTACCTAAACATTTCTTTCTTTTAATGCTTTTTATCTATATATATCTAACACTTTTTGTAAGTTCCTTACATAGGTCTCTCCTTATACATAAGTTCTATTTTTTTATAAACCTTTAGTCTTCATTTTTGGTCTTTTGGTTTCTTTATGTACCACAGTCTTCTTTATCTTTACTCTTTTTACATTCTTTTTTTGGTACCCCTTGTGTTTATCTTTTGTGAGTTGCTTTGTAAGACTGTGGATAGGACCCAACATGCCTCAGAAAATACCATTTTTATATACCTTATTTATTTTCACATACATAATTGTTGGAACCCTCATGGGTTTCTATTTTATGAAGTTACAATGTAAGACCATGGATAGGACCTGACCCTCCTCATAAAATTACCGTCTTTTCATTCTTTTTCTAGAATATATTTTACAATGGTTACACATTCTTGATCTTTGTTCTCAGCATTAGCTTTTGCTTATTTTGATACATAAAATATTCACAACAATCTATATTAGGATGGTTCCCTCCATTTACCTCATTCTTATGATAATGAATCACTCTTTACTATCATTGTATCCATTTTTACCCTTTATAACATTTTTTGTGATTTGAAGCAATTCAAATTGTTTCATGTGTCACTCCTCTTGATTTCCCATTTCTTTCATTCCACATTAGATAAAATAAGGTAAAAGTCAAGATAGCACTTTTATTTTACCTAGATTTATGAGATTCTTAGACCCCATGCTCTTTGAAGTTTATTTCTCTTAGCAACAAAGTACCAAGTATTCAAATGAAAGACATCTTTAGTACCCATGTTTGGTTTTCTAAATCCATATGGAGGAAGAATAGAAAAATTCATCAAGATAGTTAAAATCCAAATCATTTGAATCAAAATGAAATGATATCTAAAATGAAACATACAAATCACAAAATTCAAATCACATCAAAATAAATGATTACAAACACATCTCCTATCTATAATTGAAGGTAAAACTCCATAGCGGCCTCACATAGAGCCAAGGTTAATTGGGGTATAGTAGGCCAGTAGATTGGAATAGGAGAATCCAAAAAACTCTATGGTGCTACCTAATTTCTCATGTAAGTATCCAATATTCATAGTAGACTAGTATCTCTATGAGGGCTACTGAGGAATGAGGAACACATTGTGGGAAGGTAGGTCCATTTTAATTTTCATGCATATATCCTTTATAGAATGATCTCTATACTTCATTTATTGATCTAAGACTTGTGTGGCTAAGATAATTTCTTCACAGTCCTTAAGAAATCCCTATTATTTTGACAAACCTAATTTGAGTGTCTTAACTTTGATAAAGAGTTCCTCTACCTTGGTTCTTACTTCATTCTCCTCTCCACCCATTTCATTTCCACCCTTGACAAAAAAATTGTGATTCCAAATCCATTTTACCTTCTTTAATTCCTTCTTTGTTATCTCTTAAAAATGTGCTTGCACTAATTTGTTTCATTTTTATCTATCCTTAGATCAAAATAACATGTTTGATAAACTATGGATTACTTCTTTATTTTTCACCGTGATTTTACATTTCTAGACTTTTCTTACTTTCTTTTTACCATTTATAATTTATTTTATTATATTGTTATTATGGAAACATGAGTTCATACCCTTTTTTCATTGTTGAGTGAGGTTGGCTTGTTACTTCTCACTCAACAATGTTATTTTCCCTTTTATGCACCTCTTTTCATTATTGAGTGAGATAAGGATTGTTGCTACTCACTCATCAATTTTGTTTTACCATTTTATTTATTATTTTTATTGATAATTATTACCATCTTATTTTTAACATGTATCCTTTGTTTGACTT
>JARHVA010004936.1:1200000-1325000 GCA_037957365.1 Torreya grandis | reverse complement strand
TGTTGGATGTTATATTCTTCCTTGTGCATCTTGTATTATATATTTATGTTGCATCTCAAAAAATAAATCTTAAGACTCCTCCAATGGTATCTACCATATAAATATGATCATTTCAAATCTCATCCTCTTCTCTCAATCTAGCTTTTCTTTTCCTTGTTAGTGAGGAGAGTTCTTATTAAATTAAAAAATCAATGTGATTCCCTCTAGTTAGGAATTTTATTTCCCTCAAAATTTTGATCTTATTTTATTTCTCATCAGATTCTATGGTCAAATTAGGATCCTCATTGATAACCAAATCTTTACTAGCTGACTACTATGTTTGTATTTATTATATCCCTATGGGAGTAACTAACAAGTATTGGTAAGAGGTTTGAGTGGGAGACTAAGTGGTAATGGGTGAGGTGTTTTATGGTGGAATAATGAGAATGGGTGGAGATGAAAGAGCGTAACATGGAGATGTGGATGGTGAAGGAAAAGGTGGGATGAAAAACTTCTCTTTGGAAATCTTAGTTTGGGTAGGGGTTCTAGCTATAAACTTGGTAAGATCAGTCAACTCATGGACTGAGATGATTTTTTAATCTATTTGGATACCCTATGTAATGGGAATACCTAATTAAGTTAAAATGTGAGTCTAAAGAATTTACACACAATTTTTTTGGATATTAACTTCTCAAAATTTGGATTGGTAATTATGGTGTCCAAGTTAGGTAAGGAAAGCATTAGTTATGTAATGGAAACTTGGGTTATAAGTTTCAATAATTTGTTGATTCATGTACGGAAAATAGTCATGAGTTAATGGTATCACAGATATTTTAAAAATAATCTAATTTTTTCAGTATTTTCCATACCAATCAAATCCATAGAATATGTGATAGTTTGAAGGAGAATTAGAGGACTTTGTGTAATCGATGGAATAGGGGATGCAGTAGCATGTGACAAGTCCTATGGAGAATTATCAATGATATTAGTTGTAACAAATGAATTAGTTTATATATTAACTAAGGTATCAATTGTCTTGCCTATTTTATCTATACCCTTGTCCGTAGAAGGATCTTGACCTTGTTTATTAGTATGCACCTATTATATACCTTGAGTTTGAGGAAAATTTCAGCTTGAGGTCTCAAAATTTCCCTATATAGGTCCCTCATGATAAATATTTAATGTAGCTTCTTCCTCTTAGTCTTATTCATATCCCTCCTCTTCACTCATCTCATCTAGAGGTTCATTTAAAAAATATAGTTCTTCATACTCATCTTCTTTTCTAGGGTAATGTTTGATGACATGCTTGATCATGAGGATTATCTCCCCATTTTTTGTATGATAACATGAGTTTTTATAGAGTTATTATAATACATTGTAACATAGGTTATCACATAATGAGTATTTTATGTGTGTGATGAAAGATGAGAAATGGAAATTTCCACCACTAGAGTATGATGTGGTGGAGTTGATGATAATGTGAATGAAAGGGTGACCTTTGGTATTAGGGGTGTATCTTTACCTATAACTAGTTTACATACCTCTTTAAAATTTGGGATTATTTTTAAAACTTATGATTTTAACTACTAATCCATTTCTTCCTTTATTTCCTCCTCTATTTGAGGTTGTTGAACTTGTCTACAGGTTTTTTCTTCTTTCTTGATTCTAACTATATAGTCTCTCATTATGGAGGGATTATAATAGATCATATGAGTGATTATAAAATGAGTCATGTCCATTATTTTATAAATATAAAATTTATCCTCTAGGTTCAGGAAGATTGAGTCATGTCCATACTTTTTATTCCTATAGTATTGTTTAAACTATCTGTGAAATTTGGTATTTTTTGTCTTATCACCTTCTTAGGATCCTAAAATATGAATTAAACCAACCCAAACTTGAAATAATCCTCTATGTTTGGATGTCTTAGACAATTGATCTTAATTTTTTAATTGTTGTCTTCTAGTGTTGAGTGGTTTTTTTATACTTGTCCAATTTGTTCTTCCTCAAATTTTTGTATAGTTGGTAATATATATCCTACTCACTTAGCTTATCAATTAAATTTTTTGGCAAATAAAATGGATCCACCAATGTTCCTTAAATTTTGATAACTATATGGTCTAGGTGGAGCCAATAGTCACCTAATGACTTAAGTGATCTCTTTATTTGATTAGAAAAACTAAGCATTGGTTCTCATTTATCATTCTATAGACCATTGGATAGAAGGTGTCTACTATTTTATACAAATAATCCCTATATTTATGGACATAGAGGTAATAACAATTGTCAAAATTCCATTTTGGCCATTTGGGCTATTGTGGAAGGATACTAGTTGGGGTGGCGTTACCATAAATGGCATTCACTAAGTATGAAAACATGTATAAATTACTATTTACTTGATCATGTATATGGTATTTTTAATAATTCAACTTTAAAATTATTATTTCCATGATTGGGTTAATGCCCTTGCCTTCCATAATTATAGATAAGAATGGGATCCAAACCTAATTTACATGACTGATAGATAGGGTTTCGTGTATATTTTTCAACAAGCCCACAATGGTTCTAACTCTAGGTCTGAATTAGGTGATGGGGATCATTTTATTCATGTTAAACTTATTAGGATTATGTAAACATATTAATAGGGTACTTTTGACACTATTATCTTTAAACTAGGGATAATTTTTTTTTAATTGTATGAGATGTCTAGTTTTGGTAATTGATAAAATTTATTGAAACCTAAGCTAGTTATGTATGTTATAAACTACATGCTATTTTTATATGTAAAATTTATTTTTTGCAAGTGTTTATTTTAAATAAATTTTAAGCTAGGTTAGCACAAGGGAATACCTCTAGTTTATCAACCACTTTGTGGAGTCTGACAACTTTGATTACTATTGAGTCATCTTTTCACTCCCTTTGGTTGATATACAAATTATCTCCATCCTTATAAGTCCAAATAGCCTTGACTTATGCATAATTCAATTTTTAATTATTTATTGCTCCATTCAAAGTATCTTGATTAAATTGTCTTTAAAATATTTCTTGGTGATAAAGAAGAACATAAAAGGAATAGGTTCATTTTATTGGTTCCATTGCTAAGTAACATAGATTATGTAATATATTTAAAATATTTATAGTCAATATAGAGCTCTAGATAATAAATTCATAGTTTGGAAAATGTAATTCTACTTGATTTTAGACACAAAATATATCCCATATACTTAACTTGTGAATTCATTGCTTGAATTATCCATTCATGAGAATTAATTCTAATGTAATGGTTATTGTCAACCATCTATCAATTTTTATTTTTATTTTTATTTTTATGACATCAACTTTCACATGTTTATTTGATACATGGAATTTTGTCACTACTTTTAACCACTTAGTCATCTATTTTTGTCTCAATATAATTTTCACTTTTAATATTATTATTTTATTACCAATTCTTGGATTTTAGACTTGCTTAATTCATAGTTGACCATGTCAATATAGGACGCATGGTGCCTTTTAAATTTAGGTATTAATTCTCACATTTCTTTAATTCTTTGGGATATGTCACTATATAGAGTGGTGAGGTAATTTTTGGCACCAAATATTGCACCCTAGAAGAGGGTGTTTAAGCCTCTTTCAAATTTGGGCAACATGGGAACATTTCTAGATATGTCTATATTGGAAATGAGCCTCTAGATTTAAGGGGTAACTCCCTAAATATATCATACAATGCCTATCACTTAAATTATTGGTTACTTATGGGAGAAAAGAGTTAGAGAATTCATAAATTGAACCCACTCTAAAGGAGGTGATGCACCAAAAATGTCTTGATCATACCAACATATTTATACCATGATAAAATAAAGCATACAAACTAGTCTCTGAGTCTTAATGACTTATAACATGAACATTTAAATAGAGAGGTGAGATGTGAGAAACAACACAAGGCAAACATACTAGAGGGAAAATTTCACACTTCAAGGACAATATACACTTGAAAAGATTTACACACTAGACTAAAATCTATATGACCTGCTAAACTAAGAACTCTTTCTCAAACATGAAAGGATAATAGAAGGAAGGATAGATAATTATCACTTCTCATCACCATACATCACTTCCAAACTTAGACAATTGTTCAAAACTTAGAAATAGACTTGTATTAATGTTTAAAGGAAAAATATAACATTAGTCCAACAAGGCTTCATCATACATGGTGTGGTCTTTTTAAAAAGTCTAAAATGGTAGATAATTATATAATTTGAGAGAGAGAATTATGAAAAGGGAAGTCCCAATAGGAATTAAAATGATTTCAACCTCATTTTAACCATAATTACAACTACCTCTACCAGTATGCTTCTTTGGAGCTTCCTAATTGATCTAGGTCATCTCAAGTAGTTGTAAGAGTTAATTATTCCTTAACTCATGCTCCATATGGTTATAAAAATAGGATCAAGTGGTTTTGAGCTAAGTTTTAGCATGAATTCAATTAGAATAATTAAATGCATATGTTATAAATTTGTCCTAGTGTTAACTACTCCAAATAGGTTTATCATGGCATGCACAACTTAGGGAAGGGTCCATATCATGCAATTGGTCCTAGAGATGAAACCATCATAGACTACATGTAATGCCTTCATGACATCCTTTTCAATGATATCTCTTGTTCCAATTGGATTGTTATCAAACTTACCCCCATGCTCATAGGTCCACTATAGATGGAAAACCAATCTCAAATTATTGATTTTCCTATATTAATTATGTCAATGAGGACCTATAGACCACATATCTTCATTCCTTGATTATAATAATTCCAAATATACCCATTATGCCACTATCAAAACTAATAATTTATATATTTATGGACCCTTCTTTTAATAATATCAAACATAGTCACTAGATAATGATGCAACCTTTAAAAAATAGACCTTTTATGTAATAAATATATGAACCAGAGGTCCATACTAATATTTAATGGTATCCATATATGTTCTTAATCACTTTAATACATTATTATGTACATTTAATTGCATTTGATCAAACTTTAATGGTAACATGTACCCTTTGAAAAGCTTTCCTTGGTTTGACCTTGGTCATGTGTTCAATCTCCATGAAGTTGTTTATCTTTCTGACCTTTAATTTCAATGGTTTTCAATACCTGACTCAACCTATTGAAATATTTACCCATATTGCACCATTAATCCTATTTGATATGAATGGCTATGAGTTGTTGATCTTGCCCTTGACTTGTCAACTATATCCAAGCTTAGGTCATATGGCAACCCCATATTTGATTTCAAGATCCTAATGTCAGTATATCAACTCATATACTTAATCCACATGATAATATCTTGATCTCCTTGACTATTTGACTCATCTTGTATCATTAGATCAAGATGTATGATGCAATGTGGACTATTGGATCTTTTAGGACCCATTATTTGAAAACCAATGTCTATTTCATGAGCTTAAAAATTATTTCTTCTCTCCCATCAAATGACATTTTCATGATTTTAAATTTTAATCTCAAAAGGATTTGATTTTCTTGAGCTTAAACTTGATGTTAGCATTAATGTCTTATATTATAGTTCCATCTTTAGAAGCTTATAACTTGAGCCAAAAATCTTGTGTAAACTTGAAAGTTTTAGGACATGTTTCTAGCATGAATAAATATCTAGAGATGTAATATTTTGGCTCATGGGAATCCATAATTTAAGATAAAAATTGTAAAAATGATTTGGTTTGTTCATTTCTAGATGACATCCTAGATGGCCTAGTTCCTTAAACTCAACAAACTAAACTTTGAAGGCTTAGATCCTGATATTGAAGGCTCATCAAGATATTAAACTTGCATATCATGACCTTGGCACTAATTAAATTAATAATGTGTGGTATAATGGTCACCTAAGTATTTCTAAGCATATTTAAAACTTTCACAAGTAAGATACTCCATTATGTTTTCCATGTGATGTCTTGATGATGGTTTGGCTTCAAAAAGCTTTTTCTTGAGATACTACTTGATCTTTGAAAGCTCAAATGAATTCCTTGAATAATAAGAAAACATATTCCATTATATAACTACATTGATCACCATGAATACCTTCCACTTGCATATATGACCCTAAAAAAACCCTTAAGACACCAAATGGCATAAGGATTGAACCAGACCATGACCAAGACTAGAATGGAATTTGAAATGACATAAAATGAGATATAAAATACCCCATTATATTATAAAACCCCCTTATACAATATTATAACTATATGGGGTTCACCCATTTTGGCCTATGGTAAAATGGTCAATATTCTTGGCAATTTCCCAAGGGTGGCATGCTTGCTATGCCATAACTAGTTGCCTAATCCTATCCATTGGGCTATGGAGTCACAAGTATATAGTATATATGAAAAAATTACCTTAAATAGTACACAAAATACAATAAAACAATAGTAAAAAAACATAAAACAATAAACACACATGTGCTTAAGAGCACTTATTAGAAGACAACACACCAACAAAGGAAACACACACCTAATCTAATATTTACAAAATTGACCTCTAGTTCTTAATAGCATGGTTTTAAATGTATCCCATTCATAGGGA
Organism: Torreya grandis; assembly: GCA_037957365.1. Lineage (NCBI taxonomy): Eukaryota > Viridiplantae > Streptophyta > Pinopsida > Cupressales > Taxaceae > Torreya > Torreya grandis. Next base: position 1,318,423 of record JARHVA010004936.1, on the reverse strand, counting down.
TAGGTATTTATTCTCCATCATCCTTGATAAATGAAAATAATTTTATTTTCTTTCACTTTATGATGACATATGGTCTACTCCATATGATATCAAATTTGGTATGTTTCCCTAGTTTTTCTCTATCTTCATCCTATTTCAAGACTATGTCACCTTCCTAAAATGATCTTGGAGTTTCCTTCTTGTCAAAACACCTCTTCGTTAGTAATTTATGATACTCCATATATTTATGAGATTTATGTCTAGTCTCTTGTAACTCCATTAATTCTATCAATCTCACCTCCATTAGAGTTTTCTCATGCAACTCTAGTTGATGTGCTAACTCTAAGGCAATCAATTCTTGAGAGATAAATAACCTAGTTTCCTTTCCACAGACAAGCACAAAAAGAGAATTACTTGTTAACCTCTTGGTACTTATCCTATTATCCCATAAGGTTGTCTTCAATTTGGTGTGACAAGCTCTTTGGTTATGCTCTAAGGTTCTCTTGATGTTTTTGATCAAGTTTTTTGTTTGTAGATTTATCCAACCCATTACCTTAAGGGTAATAGTTGGATGAAGTGATCAATAATATGCCATTATTATTTAACCAATTAGCTATCTTAACACTCATAAAAATAAGAGAATTATCTAAATTAATATTAGGAGTGTCAAACCTTATTATGATGCTCTTATAGAACTCTAGGATACTACTCTCATTAGCTTCCTTCAATGCTACTATCTCAACCCATATTATAAAATAGTCATTTGATGTGAGTATCCTTTTATGATGAGTAATTTATGTGGTATTTATCATGCTAATGATGTCAATACCCCATTTCATGAAAGGTTGATCAACTTGGATAACCTTTAATAGGAGAGTTGAAATCCTTTGATTTCTTACAAAGAAAGCACATTATCTACACCTTATCACCCAAGCATGGAAATCCTTGAAGAGGCTAGGCCAATAATAGCCTACCCTCATGATCTTGGTAGTTATGGTTCTTGGAGATAAATGACCTCTTTCTATCCCATCATGAAACTTCTCAAGTAACACTCCAAATTGGTCATTATCAATGCATCTCAATAACACACCATTAATGTCCCTCCTAAAAATAATTCCATATACAAGACAATAGGGAATACATTATAATACAAAATATCTCCTTTTTGATCTATTCATATTATTCGGATACTAACCATTTTAGATAAATATGATCACATCCTGTATCTAATTTTATGGAGGCAATGAACTAGCTGGTTGGGAACAAAAATGATTGACTAGAACCTCTTCCTTTGACTCATGAAGATCTAAATATAGTTGTTCATAAAAGCCTTTACCTCTTACCATTTTTTTCACTTTGATATCAGAATCATACTCCATTAACTTATTGATCCACCCTTCCCTCTTTTCACTAAGATATTTGCTTAAAATAAACACTTGGGTGCTAGGATGAGAGACCATAACTTAAATCTTATTATTTGAAACCATATTTTTGAGCTTATTTAGTAATATTACAATAGAAAGTACCTATTTCTCCATAAATCTATTCTTTACTTCATAATTTTCTAAACCTTGACTAAAGAATGTAATTGGCTACTCCACACCCTCATCATTATTTTGCATCAACATGGTTGAAATAGTATTAAGGTTATCAAATGAATATAACATGAAGTATTTATAAAAATCAAGATTCAAAAGGGTAGGATATTTTATAATTTATTTATTTATGGATTAAAAACTACTCTTACCCTCCTTAATCCAATAAAATACTTGGTTCTTATTGAGCATAACTGTGATAGGTTTCACCATGGATGAAAAACTAGGTATGAACCACCTTCTAAACTTTATCTTGCCCAATAAACTTTGAAGACATTTCTTATGTAAGGGAAATTATAAGCCTATAAAAACCTCTATTCTTTCAAGATCAATAGTCAAACCATCCTTGGAAATAATATGTCCTAAGAGCTTACCTTCATGAATAGTAAATATGCACTTTTTTGGATTAAGATATACTCCATACTACTTTCATATTTCAAAAACATGCCTCAAGAGTTGTATGTGTTCCTTATCATCTTTAGAAAAAAAATTATATCATCTAAATAAACTAGTATCATCTCATTGATCAAACATTTGAAGGCCATGTCCATCACTCTTTAAAATGTGGCACCGACATTAGACAGAACAAAAGGCATCTTCTTGTAAGAAAAAGTTCCCAATTTAGTAGTGAAGTTGTCTTAAATTGATCATCCTCACTATCTAAAATCTAATTATATCTTGAATATCCATCTATAATATGAAAATGTTGATAGCCTAAAATCATTTTCAAAATCTACTCCATTGAGGGTAGAGGATAGTGATATTTGAGTGACACTCTATTAAGATCACTAAAGTCCACACAAAGTCTTATCTCCCCATTATTATTTATAATATGCACAAGGTTAGCTACCCATGTTGAATTCTTTATGGGAAATATTATATCATATTAAAGGATTTTGGTAAGTTCTAACCTCATGAGTTGCTCAACCTTGGGGTTGATGGGTCTTTGTTTCTATTTAACTAGTTTAACTCCAAGTTCCAACTCAATGGTATGGTGTGATAGTTTATGATAAAATCCTTTGAGTTCCTTATATTCCCAATCAAATATAACATGAAAATATCTACATAACTCAATGAATGCTTACTTCTCTAATGTAGAACATACCTTGCCTAGTTTGAGGAGTTTGTCTTTGAAGATCAAGACTCTTTCGTAATTCTCCTCTTTTCTAGAAATAATCACTTTCTCCTTATTATTTTGATCATTTTAATTTAAGATAATTTATAATTTCACCAAACCCTTAGGTATCTTATTAGTTCTTATTTTCACAATTTGATCACCCAATTGTTCTTGGATCCTCCTTTGATTCCTTAAAGAAATCTCAACCTCATTTAGCAATAAGTGTGCAATGTGTTTGTCACTATAAAATAATTACCAAGACAATTCATTCTTAGGTATAAAATTTCTGATAATTACCTTAATATGAAACTAATTTCCATCTTCCTTTATGGTAGTTAGAATGCCAAATTGAGATCCTATGGTAGCTAGTATATTAGCATGACTATTTTGCTCCCTTAGGACTGATTATATATTGAATACATTGAAGTCTTCAATAAAATACCATACCCAATGCTTGTATGACTTAATCAAATGGTTATTAGTATCAATCAAATTCCTCACCTGACATATAACCAATTCATTATCTCCATACACTTTCAATTTCTTGATTCATTTTCTCCTTGCCCATTGAAGGCCATGAATCAAACCTTCATACTCAACCACATTACAAGTGAAGCTACAATGAAACATGTATGAATCATTTTGTTTGGATGGAGAGACCAACATAACACCAACCCCTACACCAACTTTACTTATTGAACCATCAAAAAACATATTCCATAGCTTATCATCTTCACCCTCTTCCTTGGAAAGTAGAGGTGTTGATACTCTTTCTTCATGTATACAGTATACTCCTAGATCAATTTTATCTATGAGAGCATAAGTATCATGCTCATAAGTATTAATAAAATAATCATCAATAAATAAATTTATAATGCCCTCAATCTTGGATGAAGTTCCATCATCTAGAATAGAATCCTTATATTCATGAACAACACAATTCAAATTAGAACTTGTCTCAATTTAATGTTCAATATGAAACCTTGAAAGAGGTTGTGTCCTAATTATCACCTTGGCCCTATATATTTTTCTAAAATCTAAGAAAGACTAGTCAGCTAAGAGATATCCACCTATCTTGGCTACAAATTCCTTTGATAGGTAGATTGCAAAGTGGGTTAGGAGATCAACCAAAACTATGTCTTGCAAGATAGGAAAACTGGGATAACCATGCAAGAAAACCTTCAATCCTTTTATCAATCCTAACATATTGGTAGATGTACCATATAATTAAAGGACCCCTTTACTATGTGGCTCATATTTTAGACTAGTTTGTCATCTACAACTTTGGGCATGACATAAGTAGAAGCTCCACTATCAACTATGAAATTATGTACCAACTTGTCACCTACAATGAGGGTGAGGTAAAATTTTGTAGGTTTATCATCCCTAGTAGATGGTTAAATAATTGTAATATAATAATTTTAAATAGAAACATGTCCATGAATTTTATTTGGGGGTGAGACACTAGTAGGGATAGTAGATAACTACTTTTGTAGGAGTTCCTTTTGACCAGGAATATGAAGGACATCCAAAAGAGAAATGGATGTTTTAGTGTTCTTAAAAAAATATACAATGTTTAAATAAGCCATAACTACTTTATCTTGGGATTTTGTAGGTAAAACATTACTTGTAACTTGAGGAATAAGAGTAGACCTTACTGTATTTTGACATGTTGGAGATGTATAAACCTTTAGGACTATCACACTTGTAGTTGTGGATTGTTTCCTTATAGGAGGATTGGATGATCCTATGGGCATGATACTAACACATCCTATATATTTCCTCTTCGACCTTGTATTATCTATAATAGAAGATCCTTGATTTATCACAAAATTTTCTTCAACCAAAAATTTGATGAAGATCTCTTCTTGAGGTTGTGAATCCTCATTAACTTGAATCATCACCTCATCCTCATTTGATACAAAGGTAGTAACTACCCCTTGAGCCACAAGATGTTTTTATCCATTATTATTGGCATCCATGAATTGGTCTTGTTTCCAATCTTCTCCCTGCACCAAATTGAAATGAACTAATACCATCTCCTTGGCATTGGTGGTAGAGTTAGGATTATAAGCATTAATAGGCCTATTTGGATTAGGCTTCCATTGGAATCTTCCTCTTCCATATTTTTGACCATATTATTTTTGATAGGGGTAAGGATTCTAATAGGCACCTTGTTGCATATAAGTTTGCTTATTTTGAGCCTCTAAGGCTAAGAAATTTTATTTATAATCAACATTATTTTATGCTTGCCTAGGAGCCACCTTAGTTTTGGTATTGGCATTAGGAACTTAGGCTACATCTAGAGTAATTGAATAAGTATGAGACAAAGAAGGCATAGATACCTTAGGTGGAAATATTCTAACTTGGATGAGATTATTTTTAGATTTGATAGCCAATTTATATGCCTCAAAAAGGATGGAATATCCCATAGATTGAATAATGATAGAAATTTTAGACCCAATGGCTTTCAAGTAAGTAGATAACATAAAACTACCAGGTAGTCTCATAGGTGGAGGAAGTCTATGCCAAGTATTTTGAAACCTTTCATTTAAGTCATGCATTATTTCTTTAGGTCCCCTCTTTAGGACATTGAGCTGATCTATGAGAGAAGCATGGTCATTTTATTTTCCAAATCTAGAAGTCAAAAACACTCCAAACTCATCTCATGTTATGATACATCCACCTTCTAGAGTCCTATACCAATAAAGTGCCTTCCCTTTAAGGGACATGACAAGGATTCTAATGAAAATATTCTCTCAAACAATATTTTCAAAACTACAAAAATTAGAAACATCTCTAATGTGCTTACTAGGTGTGATATGACTCTTACCATTGAATGTGAGTACACCTCTAGTGGTGTTAGGAGGGATGGCATCATATGCATGAAGTTGAGTTAGATTATTAGTACTGAAGTTAGGGAAAGCATGAGGACTAGACATGTCTTATTCTTCAAGATCTTCAACTTATTTATCCTCTTCAACCTCTTTCTCTCTAGAAAAATCTACTCATTTTTCAAATGGTAGATTAGGCCATGGATACTGAATTGCAACAAGGATTTCAAGATGAATGGGTGGGTTAATAAGATTAGATGTTCTATCAAAGGATCACCTAATGAGGACTATGAATTATGGGGTAAGTTTATAAAAAATAATGGCATGGAATTAGATTTACCTTGAAGGAGTCTCCAAATGCTGAGTAACACACCAATTTATAGCTGATGTTATCAAGAGCAACATTAACCTTGACAAGTTGTCTTGAAGACAATGTGTGCCACCAAGCATGTCAAAACTATTGGCACCAAATATTTCACCCTATAAGAGGATTTTCAATACTCTTTTATATTTGGGCAACATGGGAAAATTTATAGGTATGTGGGTGTACCTATATTGGAAATGAGCCTCTATATATAAGGGTTAGCTCCCTAAATATATCATGCAATGATTATCACTTAAATTATTACTTACTTATGGGATAAAAGAGTTAGAGAATTCATAAATTGAACCTACTCTAAAGGAGGTGATGTACCAATAATTTATTCCACGTGACCATCATATTTATATCATGATGAAACAAAGTATACAAACTATTCTATAAGTCTTAATGAGTTCTAACATGAGCATTTCAATATAGAGGTTAGATGTGAATAACAACATAAAGAAAATGAACTAGAGGGTAGATTACACACTCTAAGGACAATTTTACACTTTAAAATATTTACACACTATATTACACTCTATATTACTTGTTAAAATAGGAACTCTTACTCAAACATGAAAGGATAAGGGAAAGAAGGATAGAAAATTATCACTTCTCATCACCATACATCACTTGTAAACTTGGAGAATTGTATAAAACTTAAAAACAAACTTGTATTAATGTTCAAAGGAAAAATATAACATCAGTCCAATAGAGATTCATCATACATGGTGTGGTCCCTTTACAAAGGCTAAAATGGTAGTTACTTATAGAATTTGAGAGAGAGAAGAAGGAAAAGGGAAGTCTGAATGGGATTCAAAATGAGTTCAACCTCATTTGAATCATAGTTACAACTACCTCTACCAGTATGCTTCTTTGGAACATCCTAATTGATCTGGGTCATCTCAAGTAGTTACAACAATTCATTACTCCTCTCATGTTTCATATAGTTGCAACAATAGGATCAAGTGGTTTGGACATAAGTTTTGGTATCAATATAGTTAGAACAATTGGATCCATCTATTATAAGTTTATCCTAGTGATAGCTACTCCAAACAAGTTTGTCATGGCATGCATAGTAGAGGGAAGGCTCCCTTTCATGCAGTTGATCCTAAAAATGAAACCATTAGATCCTTAATGTATGACTTCATGGCATATTTTTCAATGATAGCTCTTATTCTAACTAGATCAGGCTTGAACTTTCCCCCATGCCCATAGGTCCACTATAAATGAAAAACCAATCTTAGACTATTGGTTTTCCTATATTTGTTATGTCTTTGAGGACATATAGACCACATAACTTCATTCCTTGATTATAATAGGTCTAAATAGACCCATTATGCCACTATCAAAACTAAGAATTTATAGATGCATGGACCCTTCTTTTAAGAATGATGAACACAACCACTACACAATGTTGCAACCTTTAAAATATGGACCCTATATGTAATAAATCTATAATAAATAGGTTCATATTGATCTTCAATGTCATCCCTCTATGTTCTTGATCACCTAACTACATTATTATGCCTACTTCATGACATTTGATTAAGCTCTAATAGTAGCATGTGCCCTTTGAAAAGATTTCCCTTGTTTGACCTTGGTCATGTGTTAAATCTCCATGAAGTCCTTTAGATTTTTAAACTTGAATTTCATTGGTCATCGATACCTGACTCAACCTGTTGACATATTGACCCATATCACACTGTTGATCCTACTCAATATGAATGAGCATGAGTTATTGATCTTGTGCTTGACTTATCAACTGTATCCAAGCTTATGCCATATGGAAGCCCCACATTTAATTTTAGGATCATAATATTAGTCTATCAGCTCATGCACTTATGCCACTTGTCAATCTCTCAATATCTTTGACTATTTTACTCATCTTACACTATTGGATCAATATGTATGATGTAATGTGGATCATTGGATCTTCTGGGACCCACTATTTAAAAACCAACATCTATTTCATGAGCTTAAAATTGACATCCTTACTCCTGTCAAATGAATTTTCTATGACCATCATTGGCATTCACATGACTGTCAATTTTATGCTCAAAAGGATTTAGTTTTCTTGATCTTAAACTTAACATTAGTGTAAACATATTATGTTGTAGGTCCATCTTTATAAGCTTATAACTTGAGCTAGAAAGCTTGCACAGACTTGAAACTTTTAGGACATGTTTCTAGCATGAAGAAATCTTTGGAACTACAATCTTTTAGCTCATGGAGATTCCTAGGTTAAGATTAAAAATTACACAAATTAATTGGTTCATTCATTTTTGGATGATGTCCTAAACATCATGGCTCCTTAGACTCAACAAACTAAAATTTGAAGGCTTAGATATTGATATAGAAGGCTCATCGAGATATGAAACCTACTTATCATGATCTTGGAACTAATGACATTGATCATGCATAGTCTGATAGTTACATGAGGCTTTTTGAGCATATTTAAAAATTGCACAAGAAATTTATTCCATGCAGGTTTCCATGTGATGTCATGATGATGTTCTAGCTTCATAAAGCTTGTTCTTGAGCTAATGCTTGATCTTTTAAAGCTCAAATGAATTCCTTGAGGCATAAACAAACCTGTTCCATGATCTAACTACATTGATCACCATCAAGACCTACCACTTTCATATATGACCCTTAAGATTCCAAATGGTACAAGGATTGAATTGGACCATGACCAATACTATAATGACATATTAAATGACATCAAATGAACTACAACATACCCCATGACATTATAAAAATACCCCTACAAAACATTATAACTATATGGGGGTTGACCCATTTTGGCCTATGGTAAAATGGTCAAAAATAATGACCCATGGCATGGTACATGGTTAATGACTATCCTAAATAGAGACATGGCATGATGTATATGTGATACATGGTATATGATTATACATAAGATGACATGTCGAATCATTTAATTACATCATTGGGTTTATATCTTTGAAAATTTCCATTTAATCAATTATCCTCTATGCATTAAGGCATTGACACATGGAATGATATCATTTAGATGACTGATCAACTAATTTTCCTAACTAATATTTATACCTATAGTATAATCAAATGAGATAGAGACACATAGAGAAATATCACTTGATTTATTAGTTGTTGGTTTTTATAGCTAATATTTGTACCTTTAGGCTTATGATAAAATGAGATAGAGACACATGGCTAAATCTCCATTAGTCAATTAGTTGTGTAACTTCATAACTATGCTTTCACTAGAGACCTATGATTAACCAATGTAGTTTGACTTGGCATAATCTTATGAACTCAGGTGGTCAAGCATCTATGATATTTATAATGTTTAACTATTCCTTTAGATATAATATAACAAGGATGTGACACATGGAATGATTTCATTTAGTCAAGATAGTGAATGCATGTATAGCTTGGTATATTTAATAAACATCAAAATTATATGGATGTTTACCAAAAGGATGACACCTATAAGTAAGATTCTAACTTTTAAAGAGAAAAAAATGATAAATTTGACAAGCAACTATTAACTTGATTAGTCAAAATTCAAAAAATAAAAATGAAAACCAAATTAATTTTTGATTTCAACATGTAATTCATAAAATGAAAAGAGAATAATGGCACTTATGCTTTAGTGTGAAATTATTCCAAGGCTAATTTGTCTCCATAAGGACTAAACATATGAATATTTAGACAATTTAGTCCATATTTGTTTTTTTTCTTTTAAATGGGGTATTTTTGGTCATAACATAACTAATACTTTTAGGCTCAAGTATATTTTATAAGAGCAAAAGTTATAAATTCTTAAAATTTTATAGATTTAAATTTTACAAGAACAAGGTTTATAATTTTTAAAATTTTGTATAAATGAGATATAAATGAATATAATTCTATATTATGTTGTCACTGATTGGATTCTATTATGGGGCATGGACATTGTTCATACATGAATAGACTATTACATTTTTATATTTTTGACATCAATGGTACCTAGAAGTGATAATTTTTAATAGGTAAGTCCATATATAGTGGTTTATTTATTTAAATTAGTAACTTGGTTAAGTTTCAATGCTTTAAATGGCATATGAATTAATCCATAACCCTAATATGTGGATCCCACTTTTGATCTTGAGGTTTAAGATATGTTACATGACTAGTGTGGTTGAGATTTTATACTCTCAATGGCCTAATCACTATTCCCATTCCAATGAGGGTTGGAACATTTATATTACCAACCCATGGCATTTACTTAGGACATAAATTAGGGAATGATCACTTAAAATTTTCTAGTTGTATCAATAAGGAAGCACAAATGTCCCTTGCTTCAACAAAGAAGCATCATTTCCAATGACACATCAAAAAGAAACATGTTCAACCCACTTATAGATGTGTTCCTTCCTTTCTATGTAGGATTAAAAAAATTTAAGTTCATTTCAAATTTCATAAATATACATAAATTTTTGCATATTCATTTCAAGTTGCATGGAGGAAGTGACACAACAAGATCCTCCTTCCAAATAAAAAGTGTGTTTTACACACTCAAGTTAATCTTTTTATCCTTTTTCTCTAGAATTATATTTAATTTAAATAATATAATAAAAAGGGGGAATATTTTAGACACTAAAATATAGTATTAGAAATTTGGAGTGCCAATATTGACTGAAATTCACCTTACATGACTTGACACATGGATTTTATTTAACCTTTTCTCATGTCCAAAATATTTCCATCAGTCTTCCCTTCTTAATTTTGTATGACTTGTCTCCATGAAATACCTTATGTGTCTAACCTATTCAAAATAATATTCATACTATCTCTATATAATAAAATAAATATTTCTTTATTTTAGACAAATCCATTATACTCTAACTATTCTAAAATTATGGATTCATACAAACCTAATGGATTTATCTTGTTCCAAGTAATAGTCATTTTTTAATTTAAAAATCATGGTTATCGGTTAACCTATATGATTCACATGTCAATGTCATGAAAAATTACCCAAATATTCCCATAAAAATATAAAAAATATCTAAACCTATTCCCTATCTATAAATCATCTATTAATCGCAAAACAAAATTCATAGATTCAAAATAACTTTCATTTCCTTCTAATTCATCCATCAGTCATAAGGAGCAATTCCTAACCAAGTTTGAAGCATGTGAGATCCTAGTCAAAATTTTAATTTTCCATGTTTCTAAAGATAAATCATAATTTATGTTCATTAAAGGATTACTATTATACACATGTACCTAATGATGAAAACACATGTCTTTAATTCCCTCTTTTAAGTATTAGATATGTAGGAAATAACCAAACATGCTATGGGGAGTGCTTGGGGTCATATAAACCCACAATTATTTTCATTTTTTAGGCCTAAACCTAGTGTTAAAATTAAACCTATGATTTTAAAGAGTATGAGAAGGTTTTTAGAATTATGGTCACAAATAAATATCTAAGATAAAACACAAATATGGATTATAATTAGGTGCCTCAACATATACCAAGATAGATAAAAATCCAATAAGTACGAAATGCTAACACTCATCAATAGTGTACATAGGCTAATGATTCCATATAGGAAACATCTATATACCTATTTCGTAATATGAGTAGATATTAATCTAGTTTCCAATCCTTTCTTCCACATGTATTTATTTTTAGACCTGCACAATATATAAAAATGCATAGTATCTTATTCCCTTATTTATTTTATATTTATAGCAAGTAAAATTGTCAAACTATATTCTAATTTTCAAATTTATATTCAAGTTTATTGTTATATTTATTTTATTTTAAATTAGCTCAAAGTTATATCTTATTAATATCACACCAATAAATAATTAGGTAAATAAATAGTATGTATATGTAATTGTGCATCTTTAATTATACCATTCATACCATTTATAAAATGATCATCTCATCATTAAAAGTATCTGAAGTATACAAATTTGGATGAGGATGTATTTTTTAAGTCATATATACCTCATAATAAGTCTTAGATTATTTTCTAATATATTGTGTTTTTGAATCATGCATAGATGCACTAATATCATTGATATGTACTTTTTTTTTAATTATATCCTAAATATTTTATATTAATCCAAAAAATATTTATTTAGAGTGTCTAAAACATCTATGATACATTATAGTAACTATTGATGTTGAATCACTTATATGGTTCTATATTCATATAAACCTCATATATGGAAGCAATATATATGATATTACACTCAAGTAAAAAAATTAGTATATTATGAGGAGTTTTATATAATATTTAAAACTAATTCCTTTGTGGGGTTGATAAGACACACTAATTAGTAGGTTGCAACACTAAATTAGCTACTAATTTAGCCTCATTATTAGTATCATATTCTTTAGTTTTTAAATTTTGTTTTCTTTTAAACTTAGAATGAAAATTAGTTGGATTATTGGACCCATATTATATTTTTTTCTTAGCAAGGATATTGACTTCATGGTGTCTAACCATATATCATAAGTCATAAAAATATTAGAATATCTTAAAAATAATGGACTCATGTAGTGGATCAACAAATATTTTCTTAAATGTCTTAAAAATCATTATCAACCATAGGAATTTTCATATTATTGAAAATGATCTTGTAATGAGGCATATTATCATTGATGGATTCATTGGGTCCTTAAGTTTTAAAACTTGAGCACATGACATATTCTCCATGATGTTAATTTAAAACCATGGTAATAAATGATAATTGAAGGGATTGAATGAATGAAAAAAATAGAGAGGGAGGTCATAAAACCATCACAAAAATTATTTATTAATAATTAAAGTAAATGACTTAGTCCATAACTTGTCATTGGATACATAAACTAAACATGTTCTATGAAAATATTTAAAGTGATGTTCTTGATCACCTTTACTACCACATAGTGTAAGCTTAAGTGCCATAAATATTATTGGTAAGGTATAATATGAAATATATAGGGCCAATGGATTATGTAACAATGATTGATAATCAATTTAATTTCCAACCATAGAAGATCCTTATGTATATACCTGATATGTTTTATCATGATCACTTTACCAAAAACTTATCTTTTAGGACTCATAAATGCATCAATATCCATGATTTCACATTATATGGAGTGCACCAAATGGGTTGGGTATGGTTATATAACTTTTTGAAATATTTTTTTCACACTATTATTTCCCACCTTCATTACTATAAGTCTAAATTCCTATTAGTTTATTTTCATCTTCCTTATTTGTATACTTTATTTTTAGTTATACTAACCTTTCCTATATTCCTAAAAGAATTTATTAGATGATATAATATATTTCATGCATATATATTTATATAATATTAGCCTATCCAATATAATTCTAAGTTTATCTCTATATGTTAATATTATATCACCTTGGCTGATATAATTTTGAGCTAACCAACTTCCCATTCAATTGCATTGGCCTAGATGATATCATTGGATTAGAGTATCAAGTGATTTTTGTATTTGGGAACATGTATATATGGTTCATAATTATCTTTACAAACACACAAAACATTTATATTCTCTACTTTCACTTGAATTTATACCCTTAAGTAGTAAAATAAATAATTATAGGTGAAAGTATTATTCTTGGATGTTAAGTTATACTCAAGGCATTTGGGCTCAATAAGATGTTTTAAACCAAAGAGGTTCCCTATAGTCTTTGGAGTTTTAATATAAGGATATATATGTATTAATACTTTATATTTGATGTCTTAATTATAAAAAATCTCTTATAAAGTGACACTAGAACCAAGGTAGATATTGAGACACTGATATTTCAATCCAAGGTCAATTATATCTATCCTTATTAATATGATTAACCCATATTTAAAAAATATAAACCAAACTATAACATATATTTCATTTAGATATTTTATTCATAATATAATACTAAAACATATAGGATAGTGGTATCCATTATACAAGGATTCAATATTAATCCACATCCCTCATCTTTCTCAACCCCTCCCAAAAATCTCTCAACTTCACCTTAAGAATCTATTTGATGAGATATCTTATGATATTTTATTTACAAATCACTTATATTAATATTATAATCAATGTTCATACTAAGATATTATAATATTACCCCCCTTAGTGTGAATATTGGGAGAAACATCATTCTCAGTCTAAGCAACATACACATGCCTTGACCTTCCTTTCTGCTACTTCCTTGCACTCTGATTGTGGGAACAAATAAAACAAGAAATCAAAACATTATTAACTAATCATTAGAATCTCAACCAAGGTGGGAACATATATCAACCACTTGGGAACATATTGACCATGCAAAGTGACCTATATCAACCAAATCTAGGAACATCAATCGAGCCAATCAAAGAGTAATGGAACACACCTATCAACTACTTTTATCAAGAATATTTCCTACTTTAGTACTTATGATCTGGATCTCCTATACTATCACAATTTTAGGGAATTACATTTATAAATTAGCTCATTTATTACATATGTGAATAGTAATACACTTCTATTCTTATTTCACACCAATGAAAACAAGCTAAAAATTGAAAGCAAAGTGCCACTACCAAAAAATGGTACCCTATCATTAATGGCTAATGAAAGGTATAATTTTCCTTCATTCTCCTTTTCCTCTATCCTCTAGTATATTTATATAGTACAAAAATTATTCATCACTATTTTGACCAACTGATTTTTTATTATTTGAATCATTTGAATAAGTGGTTTTCACTTCCCAGTCACTTTCTTCATCTCCTTTTTTAGGAATGAGAGCATTCTCTTTTAGTTTTCCTTCAAGGAGATTTTTCTCTCTTTGTCTACAATATTTAACACCATGTCCTAGTTTTTATAGTAATGATAAATAAACCTTTTCCTTGAACCTTGAGATATATCTTTTACATAATGTTTTTTTGGCTTAGAAGTGGATTTGGTTCTAGTTTTAACATACATAACAATTTCCTTTGGATAAATATTCTTATTTTCTTCATCTATAAATGAATAAATTATATATTCTAAGCTATTATTACTTTTTTTATTGTAAATACCATGTTTAAATAACTAAATGGCATGTTATTTAGTAAGGTAAATTTTTCATCATCATCAAGAACATCAGTCAATTTTGGTATTTTATCACTTGCAATATCCCATAGGTCTTTGTCAATCAAATTCAATTGTGTTCTAGCTTTCTAGATATGAAAAATTCTGCCTTCAAATTTTTAAATATAATTCATTTTTTCCATCTTGAGTGCCCCCCCCCCACAACACACACAATATAGATGTTGCATTGAAGTGAAAATGTGTCTAGCTACATTTGAGGTAACACTGACAAAAGTCAACTATTTGATAAAAAATACTTTTAACTTTGACCTTTGATAAAGAGATAAGACCTAATGACAATTAATCAAACTAATATTTTTGTATTCTTGATTTTCACAATGACCATAATATACTAAAACAACTCAATTTATAATATTTAAACTATTTTGACTCTCATTGACATACTAGACTCAAAATCAAAACTATATATATCTTAATACCTATTAACTAGAAAGTAATAATTAATTACTCTCTAAAAACTATACCATAAGATAAACAACTTTACTCTTAAAATGACTAAAAAATATAATTATCTCGACATGATAACTCTTACACTTTAATAGAAACTAAAAGACAAGACCAAAGATAGGTATACCCAATCTAAAACTAAAAATGACTATAGAATAAACTTGATAAATAAAACTAGACATGAAACTAAATTAATGGACATGAGTTATTTTTTTATTAACACATGAATTAACATAAAACATTAACATATACATAATGATCCAAGTGGAGACATTTTGAAGATTACAAGGTATAAGAAAAATATTCAATCACTAGAGGCTGCATAAAGATATTTGGAGCCATATGGAGTTATAAGACTATATGGTGATCAATAATACTATATGGTGATCAATTTGTCCATTGAACAATATGTTGATACATTAGATTTGATAGTCTATAGAGCATATTAGATATCATGATGTGTATTGAGCACATCACCAAACATGAATGGATGATTGGTGGCATGGTACACATTATATCCTTAGACTATATGGTGAGCTCTCTCTCTCTCTCTCTCTCTCTCTCTCTCTCTCTCTCTCTCTCTCTCTCTCTCTCTCTCTCTCACACACACATAGACACAAACACTAGTTTATTCCACCACACAACATTGTACCTATTATTTGAGTGTCTCCTATGCAATTTTAGATGTCTGGCCTTATGCACATATTAAAAAATATATTCCTTCACATTAAAAACCTAGTTCCACGTTTAACAATCAGATTAACCTATTAAAAATGAATAAAAATATGGTGTATATAGCCCAAACCACACCTTGGTGTATGGTTACGCATTGCATTCCAATATTCTAAAAAGGCCTCAACCCATATATAGTTTACCGCCTATGTGGATGTTTGTTCAAAATTTATCCACTAGTATGTATGCAACATGTTTTAATTTTTACACCTAAAATAATTTTTACCTTCATTTAGGTGTTAAAACATGGTTGGGAAACCATTAATTTGAGGGTTTTAAATATTTTTATGTTTTAGTGTTGTGCATTAATGATATGAAAATATATTTCTCAATCTACAAGTGTATTTATAGATGACTGCTATATATGAATAAAAATGTGTATCTATAGATGAGTGTATTTATAGATGTGTGTGTGTGTGTGTGTGTGTGTGTGTGTGTGTGTGTGTGTGTGTGTGTGTGTGTGTGTGTGTGTGTGTGTGTGTGTGTGTGTGCATGTGTGTGTGTGTGTGTGTGTGTGTGTGTGCATGTGTGTGTGTGTGTGTGTGTGTGTGTGTGTGTGTGTGTGTGTGTGTGTGTGTGTGTGTGTGTGTGTGTGTGTGTGTGTGTGTGTGTGTGTGTGTGTGTGTGTGTGTGTGTGTGTGTGTGTGTGTGTGTGTGTGTGTGTGTGTGTGTGTGTGTGTGTGTGTGTGTGTGTGTGTGTGTGTGTGTGTGTGTGTGTGTGTGTGTGTGTGTGTGTGTGTGTGTGTGTGTGTGTGTGTGTTTGTGTTTTTGATTATTTGGCTAAATTCCCTTCTCAAAAAAATGATAAACATGTGGGCCAATGTAAGGTAAGAGTTTGAATTTGAAAAATAGTCATTTGGATAACTTAGGACGTTGTCAACGAAAGCTGATGATACCAATAACCAGTATCATTTTAATGATGTCAAACCATGCATGGTTGAGAATAATCTAGATTATGGTGATTTTGTGCTTAGGATAATAGAATATTTAGGCATATATTAAAGATATATTATATGTGAATGATGAAAAAATTAGAAGGCTATGCCATATATAGATGAATGACTTGGAGAAAATGTGAGAAAGAGTCAATTGTTTATGCACTAGTCATATAAATTAAGGATTGGTCAATAATTATTTGTTCAAGTGTCTAATACTAAGTTATAATTATTAAATAATCAACATGAAAAAAATATGATATTGTGCTCCACACACACACACACACATTTGAGATCATGACATAATATAATAAAATACAAAATCATTATTGATCAAAGGGGTTTTTCTATATATAAGGAATGAACTAGGGAACTTATAATAAAATAATATCAATAATTTCTAATATTAATGGTAAATATTTATAAATAATTACTCTAAAATGAAATATTGGGAACAAGAACATAAAAAATCACACTTTTGAAATCACATTAAGATTTGAAATATTTTTAAAAATTTAAAATAACCTTTGCCTTGGACACTAGGTAATTAATAAAGAATAGGTCTAGGTATATTGGATCTAAGAGAGTTCAATGAAATAAACCCTACAAAATTATATAAATTTATATTTATCAAAATATTTATAAATATATAACCATATAATCGGTGTAAGAGAGCACAAGTTCAACAAAATGTAATATGGATAAATGGATTAAAATTAAATTGTGATAAAAATACCCAATTAATATTAATTATGAAAAATAAACATGTATGATATATAAATCAATTATAATTAATCATTTATAAAACTAGAGAAATGTGATCATTCAAGGTTTAGAGGTGTATATTGAATGTTTTGATATATGTTGACAGTCGTAAAATGTAACAATTAAAATATGTGCCCAAAATTAATAGAGACATATTCAATATTTTTTTTATAAAATATAAACTCTCTCATGAGAATTATGTACTCTCCTAATGGTCAAAATTTTAAACTATGGATTTTAAAAATTATATACATGTAAAAACTAACTTGATGATTGGACATAAAAAATCACACTTTTGAAAGCACATTAGGATTTGGAATATTTTCAAAAATTTAAAATAAAATTTGGCTTGGACACTAGGGAATTAATAAGAATAGATATAGGGATATTTGATCTAAGAAAATGAAATGAAATAAATCCTAAAAACTTAGATAAATTTATATTTATCAAAATATTTATAAAGATATAACCACGTAATGGGTGTAAGATAGTAAAATTTCACCAAAATGTAATATGGATAAATGGGTTAAAATTAAATTGTGACAAAAATACCCAATTAACATTAATTATGAAAAATAAACATGTGTGATATATAAATAAATTATAATTAATTATTTACAAAACTAGAGAAAGGTGATCATTCAAGGTTTAGAGATGTATATTGAAAATTGTGATATATGTTGACAGTCATAAAAATGTAATAATTGAAATGTGTGCCCAAAATTAATAGAGACATCTCAAATATTTTTTATAGAAAATATAAACCCTCCCATGAGAATAATGTACTCTCCTAATGGTAAAAGTAATAAACTATGGTTTTTAAAAATTATATACATGCAAAAACTAACTTGATTATTGCACTCATTTTATCCTAATCTACTATAACCTTTCCCCTTTTTTTCATTGTAACCCTACTCACATACAAATTTATTTATTCTCCTTGCTCTATATTGGAAAAAATGTGTTAAAATTATGGAAAAAATATGTGTTTTGGGACCTATGATGAGGGCAAAATCTACTTATGAGGTTACTAAAAAATAAATAATATATAAAAAAAAAATTACAAATTAGAAACAATTTCAATGTCATTAAAAACCTAAGGATGTGAAATGTGTCATTCTTCATTCTAGTTATTTGTTTAACATGAACTTGTGTGAAAAAATGACCAATTATCTATTTCTTTATTGATCTCTCTAGAATACATTTGATTTACTAATAATTATCTATGGACTTATCAATTTAAATTTTAGATAAATGAACTAAAATAATTTTTTATTTTTTATAAATTTTATAATCTATAACCCTATTGGTTCCCACACCAACATAAATTGGTCAAAAAAATTATGTGGGATGAAAATAGTTGGGTGTATTTGTTACATCTTGATTCTCCTCTAGACTCATTAATTTGTTAATTTCCAGATTTTATGGTTAATGATTGGTTAAATTATTTTGTTAGGTAGCTAGATTTGTAATATGTTAATTTGTTTATAGTTATATATTATTTATCATCATGATCATTAACTTGTTTGTTAACTAATAATATTTTGGTATGGTACATTATGATCATGATTATTCAGTTTGTTCAGTTACAATAGTTTATTATGGATTATTTCATGATATGGTATAGCTATTATTTATTGAACTGATGTGGATATAGGATGGAGTCCACCCTCTAGACTATGACTGAGGGAGGGTATAATTGGAGAATATGGATCAAGATGGAGATGAGTGGGGGATGAAAGAATGAGGATAAAACCCTTTCACACACCACTTAAATTAGTTAGTTAATTATTTATTATTGAGATTGATTGATGCTATTGGTTGTGTAGATTTTATTTAGATTGTACTAATCCTAGTTTCATTAGATTAATTATGTGTTTCCATACATTACATTATTTACTTGTGTCTTTTGATGTTAATCTGGCCTTGATATATTCTTTGACTATTCACAAATGATCATGTTAGGTTAAACATTTAATTATTATGAGATGTGTTGATTTATCATTACCGATACCTTGTTATGCTTGTTTAAATGAGAGTTAACATCTGGTTATAACCTACTAAAATATGTGTACTACATTTGACATAAGTATACCCTTGGTGCAAAAGGTAATAATTCATCAATACTTTCATGGAATTTTACCTTTGATGAATTGACATGTTTGATGGCTCATTTTCAATTATAAAAAACTAATGACAATTGTTTGGGTGGGGGGAAATCAAATGCTAAGGCAAGGTTATTAGTGTTATTTAAACTAAATACATAAACACTATGCCATAGGGTATTCAAAGTATAGTTTAATTATATGTAAAAATCTATAACTATTAGGAATATTCAATGAATATTAGGGTTAAATGTAAATGCATGTAATTTTTGAATGTTGTAAAGAGAAATTTCTCAAACAATTTTTTTTTTGCATGATTTTCTATCATTTTGTTTTGTTGACCAAAAATTTTGGTAAATAAGAGGAATGATTGTGATGGTCATGCTTTTTAGTATGGATATGGTGGTTATTTTCATGGTATAATTATGTGTGACCATTTATGAACCCAAAAAAATTAGTGGAGTTCATGGGGACATGCATGAAAGGAGGAAAAATGATAAAAATAAGGAAAAAGGGTTTCTAAAAGGTACACACATACACATCAGAGGATGAAGAGGAAGGAGAGAAAATTGGTTGCAGTTAGTTTTATCTATCCCTATCTATAAAAAAGAAGCTATAATGAGGTATAATTTGTTGATTTAAAATATTGGTTTTATCATTGTGAAATGATTTTAAAATTATTCTAGTATGTGTTGTTAATTTTATAGAAATGGGTCTTTGTATTTTGTATAGATTTTTAAAAAACTATAAGGGGATTATATGTTATCAACCTTGAGGATGGGCACAAATCATCCATAAGGTTGAATACATATAAATTCTAACCCTTATAAAAATGGTTGTGTGTGTGTGTGTATATACATATATATATATATATATATATATATATATATATATATATATATATATATATATATATATATATATATATATATATACATATATATATATATATATATATATATATATATATATATATATATATATATGTATAGTTAGATAATACTAAGATTTTCATTTTGGTTTGGTTACAAAGGAAGCTTTAAAAAAATACTAGGTTATGGCAAGTTGTGGCTTTATTACTGATTTTTTTTTCTCAAAACCACTCAATCATATTATGCATATGTTGTATTATTTGTGATATTAAATGAGGTAGACTCTATTTTTGTGTGAATAAATCTCTATGCATAAGGGTATGAAGTTATACTATTTTTGGGTTTTTAATGATTGCTTCAAGTATATATAAGTATTATGGTGCTTGGTTATATGTTCAATCTTGAATGATTTTTGGTTTTTTATATTAAAAAAATTATAATAGAAGTATATACGTAAATGACCCTGGGAATGGGTACAACCCATCTATAGGGATGATTACATATATACTTAAGCCTTAGGTATACAAATATGTAGTAGAATAGAAATGAAATTAAATACAAATAAAATTCCTCTTGGATTTACATATGTGTGATTCGATATAGTAGGAAAGTATAAAGAATGGAAGGAGATATTTATTACTTTTTGATATGTTGATAGGATTGGGTAAGTTTTGGACTAGGTGTTATTTTAATTTATAGCTAGGGTGGTGTGTTTTATGTGTCTGATAACATGATATATTATTGAACCAATCAGATATGTTTAACTATTTTTTGGCTATAAAATAGGTTACAGGAAAATAACAAAGTCTTTATAGTTAATATAAACTCTTAAGCATGGATACCATTTGGTGGTTATAAAATATTTGAACCCAAGTATGATTTTATTATTAAGGAATAATTTTGGGGGTTTAATTTATAACAATGGTTATAAAATAATTCATAGGTTAATTTAACAAGATAAGACCCTATTTGGAATTTGTTATTTTGTGTTCATGAATTAATACAATATTTATAATTGTATAAATTTTAAATATATATAAATAGGGCTCCACCACAAGACCTTTATGTGTGTGTGTATGACATACAAATATAGCTATATGTACCTAAAAATGTTTAAATATTTAAAGATAATATGCTAAAGTCTATTGAATATTTATTAGTGAGGACCAATCATTTTTTAGAAGTTTTATTTTATAGACTATATTCTTATAAAAGTGGTTATTGGATGAGTTAATATGACTGAGTATATATGTTTATGTAATGGAGGAATATATAATGATATATTTTTAATTATGTTGAATTTTTAACTTATATTCATATGTGTATATGTGTATTTACGTGGTACAAATTTTTTATATGTATGGAACTTAAAGGAAATTGGTCATTAATGAGTTGTATGAGGAAATATGCAGTTGTGAATCAATGTCATGATAGGAATATTTAAACTATTTTAGTTGTTCATATGTTATAAATAAATTAGTTGTTTTAGTTAAGAATCTATAATTATGATAAATTAGTTATTTTATTTAAAAAGGCTACGTTTATAATCAGTTAGCTGATTTATAGTATTTAGATGCATATGATGTAAAATATGGGGTTATATGGTTTCCTTGTTTTAATACATGTGGCACTTTTATATGGAAATATGTTAATTGAATATTTTGATTTAGTATTTTATATTTTTAATTTAATCTAATATTATTTACTCTAATCAAGTAGGTGAGATGGACTTCACATACTTAATAAGCTCCATTAATAGACAAATTTGAAGAAATATAAATGAGTTGTGTGTGAATTTGACTAATTTTAGAGATCTAGAAACTATATTAAAACTTTTTCCAAAGTAATGTTTATGGTTAAAACATTATAAATTCACTTGTTCAATTTAGTTTGTATGTTTTGCATGATATCATGTTAGAATGTATCTATTTATGATATTCTATACATGATAGTTATCTTGCATCACACAAGTTTTAGTTGACATTCTTGATTTCCACACTATCATTATCTGCCCATCTGTGAAGAGAGGGTCATCCTTTATTTGGATATTGTGTATGGGATCTATGGTCCATGGTTGGTGATGAAATTCACTTAGATGATACTCCCCCTCCCATCTAGTAGTCAACTGATAGAGGCTTTACCCATATATGCTCTTATATAATAATGAGTTCACTTAGACTTATATGTTCTATGGAACTTTGTATTAATTGTAATTATGGTATTCAAATGTGTAATAATTTATACTTGTACTATTTGATGGAAATTACATAGTTACAATAGATGGTTGTTAATTCTTGTATCTATTATTATATTACTTTAGTAATGGCTAATTGTTAATTTGGGTATTCTAGTACTATTCCATGTTTTATTTACAAAATAAAATCTATATATATATATATATATATATATATATATATATATATATATATATATCATTAACTAAATAAATCATTTGATTAACCTGATGGTTAAAATAATAGTTCACTTAATGATACATTTAGTTAAAGATCTTAGTATTTGGAATTAGTAAATATAATTTGTTAATTGCTTAATTAAAAAAATATATCCTAATTCTAGTTTAACCCTAAGGGGTTGTTACATTGTGGTATCATAGTTGAGGCTCAAACTCTTGGACTTAATGAGTCCATTAACTCATTATTCTATTATTAGAAAGAATAATGTTGTATTAAGGACAAGATGGTAAGGATACATCCAATGATAATAATACTAACCCTTTAGTTGACCCACCTTAGTTTTCCAGTAAGCAAGCTTCAAAGCTTGATCAGATTATCACAGCCATGAATGAGACTAGGATAAAATAGCCACCCTTGAAATGGAAGTTCATAGACATGTAGAGGAAAATAATCAAAATGGACCTAAAGATAATCTTGATGAGCAAGAAGTTCATCAGGAACCTAGGCAAGAGGAAGTGCCACAAGATATGAGAGCTCATGTAGCTACAGAGGTTGCATAAGACATGAAGAAATTTAATCAACTCAAGTTCAATGGAACCATTTTGGGAGATGGAGCATAAGCATGGATATTGAGATGGAGAATTATTTTGAGATAAGGAATTACTTTGAAGTCACAAAAGTAGTTTGGGGAGATCACCAATTGGTAGGTGAAGCATCAAGATGGTGGGAAAATAAGAAGTTGGAGATGAATATAAACTCTAATACCACTATAAGGGAATAGTGTTTTGCCTTATTTAGGTAATTATGGTTTCCCAAACTCTATTTTAACCATAAAATGACAAATTTTTAGAATATAAATCAAGGAGACCTTTTAGTGAATGAAAATTTGGAGCAATTCACCGAGATCCTAAAATATTTTCCTTAGTATCATTCACTAAAACCCTGAATTGACTAACTCTATTTTAACCATAATAAATGTCTGGTCAATGTTGAGATCAAACTACCTAAATTCACTAAGATAGTTGATCTATTTGTAGCACCAATAGGGTCATATGATGTGATCCTAGGAATAAACTAATCAACTCAACATAAAGTTAATGTGGATTTTTTTCTTAAAAAGGTAGAGCATTGAGATGATTTGAGAAAGTAAACCCAAATTTAGGGGAAAAAAGGGAGCTAAAACTTAGATAGATTTCTGTAATTTAGTTAAATAAAGCACAAAGAAAAGGGTGTTAGGCATTTATTATTAAAATAAATTATATGGAGGAATGAAATGAACCTTTCATTATGGATTTTCCTTTTCTTCAAGATTTTTAGGATGTTTTCTTAAAGAATTGTCATATTTACCCCTAAAAGAGAGTTTGTTTTCTCAATTGATATCATTTTAGGGTCTAAACCATAGTTTAAAACCCCCTATAGAATGATGATAACTAAATTATTAGAGTTGAAGGCTTAACCATAAGATTTTTTTTTCCAAAGGGTTGATTCGACCAAATGTGTCACCATGGGGTGCACCATTTGTGTTCATTAAAAACAAGGATGGAACCCTTTGCTTGTGTATTGATTATAGGATGTTGAATAGGGCAATGATAAAAAAAAATAGGTATCCTCTACCTTGCATTGATGATATTTATGATCAAATGCATAGACTATCATTTATATCAAAGATTTATCTTCAAGCAAGATATCATCAATTATGGATTCATGAGGAAGACATTCCAAAAATAGCTTTTAGAACTTGTTATGGAGATTATGAATTCACAATTATTCCTTTTAGTCTATTTAATGCACCTATAGCATTCATGAATCTCATGAATAATGTGTTCAAGGATTATTTGGATCATTTTGTGTTGGTATTTCTAGACAATATCCTCATCTATTCACAATATGAGGATGAACATCTAGAATATTTGAAGTTGGTTCTATAATAGTTATAGAAACATAAACTTTTTGGGAAGATATAAAAGTATGCCTTCTTTTAGACAAAGGTATAATAATTTGGGTACATTATATATACATAATGAATATTTATGGATCCTTCAAAGATAAAATCCATAATGGAGTGTTTAGTGTATACACATATTATTTTTAAACTTTATCAATTATTGATGCTTTCTCTCTTACAGGAACCCATCAAGTCTCAATCTCTTTGAGTACATGCCTTAAAGGGTGCATTATGAAATGGGTGGGAAGAACATTAGTTATTCATAATATTTGTGTCCCCTATAACACCACTTTTTATCTACACAACCTTCTCCTAAACACTTCACTAAGCCTTGTCTCATCTCTTGCACACTCCTCTAACCATTTATCATCTTCATTAGCCATTTCCTAAGCCTAAATCCATTTTTTATAGTTTACATTACAATATTATCCCCATCATCCCTGTACTCTAATTGATAAAACATATTTAGGGTCTAGGTTGGCCCCTGGTAGATCTAGAACAAAACCTAGTTTATTTTTATCAATAATGATACATAGTCCATTGGCCTGACCCTATTAGCTAAAATTTTGGAAAGGTTTAGGGTTATATTCAAATATATATACACATCCATTTATGTTATTTGAAAACAAGATAAGAGGAAGAATAAATTGATTATCCACCATTCTACTTGATGATCATAGCTTGGAGTTTCAATACATTCTTTGGAGATAGGGATCTTATCTTCTTGAGAAGTATTTTGAATGCTTAGATAAGTTGTGTAGCCTAGAGTTGAATTATCCTTGTTATCTTTACATACCAAAAAAACCTCTTGTGAAGCACCTTGGCTAAGGGAGAGATTGAGGCTCAGTGGGTTTGTCTTCAAAGGTAAGTATTCATAACTTTATTCCTCATTTGTAAGAGTAGATAGATTCATATTTATAATTCTATCCCATGCATTTGGATTTCCTATACATTAAAATGAGTTTATATTTTCTATGCATGTTTATTTTTTATGTTTATTACTCCCACTTTGTGCCACAATCTTTGGTGAGAACTAGATTATAATTTTACTTGACATTTATTTATTAGAAAACATAGGACCTAACTAGGGTTATTGCATGGTGTTATTGACTAGAGGTTTCAAAAATCTCTCTAGTGATGTTATTATAGTAAGAGATCCCTTGGTTAGGTCTAAAATATGTTACTTGGTTATGAACCCAAATATATAATGTATCAACAATCAGAAGTGTAAGTAGGATGTATCTTCTCCAAACTAGAATTAATTAATAGATTATTTAAGTTTACATTTACATATATTATGGTGAAACTGACATGAAGCAAACCCTTATAAGTTTTCTTTTAAGATTTTATTTTGTAAGCATATTATATTTTTCTATTTTTTTAGTAATGTATTAAACTAGTTAGTATAGTTATAATATTATATGAATAGGTTTAACACGCAATCTCTATAAATTGACTATGTTCTATCTATATAGGTTTTCCATAAATACAAATTACTCTATCAATCATTTCAAAATAGTATTCTTATTTAGTTATAGATTTACATACATAGTTAAACTAGTAAACTCTATTCACAATTCTTTTCTTTCAGCATATAAGTTTGTAAACATAATCAATCCAATCAACTCTATGCATAATTTATCTTTCAACATACAGGGTTTTGTAAACTTTATCGATCCAGTCGACTTAGTATAATTTTGAATCAAAATTTGAGCATCACAACATTAAATATTGAAATTTAAACATCTTTAAGCCCATCAAAATTCATTTATTTCTCTCTATATCATTTCATTTTTATCCTTTCAGTGTTGTTTCTCAAAATTTTGTAGTCTAAGAAATTGTAACCCTATAACTAACTCATTTAGCTTATTTGACATAGTTATGTAGCCTACATTCTATCTAGAAGACATAGTTGACCTAGTTGACTGTGTCCTTTCATATCTTTCTTCTACAGAATAGTAGTGACAAATTTGACTCTATTTTGTATGGTTTGCATACAATATCACCTGAACTAACTTTATAATCTTCTCAATCAAGGAATTAACCATTTTTTAGTAATTAATCCACTTTTATTTTTAGTTACTATCATGATTAGAGTAAAAAACATATAATAATTATGTGGTTTTTAATTTACCAATTTAATCATATTGTTTTTCTCTTTTACACACACTTACAAATCACTTTACATTAAAAAATAATTAAACAAAAGGCCTACCTACTTATATTTCATCATCAAGGGGGAAGATGACTTAGTTTTATATCAAAGTATAAACATGTAGTTGATGGCATATATTAGCAAAGAACCTAACACCCTTATCATTATGGGATTTTGAAGTGAGGTGGTTGACTCCACTTCAGGTCCAAGTTTTATATATGAAAGTTTTCCATTTGGACTTTTCATCACAATGGGATAAATTTTAGAATCTATAAAATAATGGAAATTGAGATGACCTCCTAGATTAGGCTAAGAGAGCTAAGCAAGGTAGGCATCAATTACAAGTTGGGAGGTCAAAACTCTACTTTCACACTAAGTGCCTTATACAAAGTTTTCTATGTGGACATGGTATTTCCAATAAGGATGGTTATATGTATCAATTTATCATTTAAATTGATACATGTCGTCAATAAAAAATTTAAATGTTTAAACCAATGGGTCATGAGCATAAGTGGGAACAACTATACAAGTAAAAAGAGGTTCCCTAATTCTTTAAAGAATTAGGGTGTTTTGAGCAAGAAAAAATAGTATAATTATGAATCATTGAAACTGAGATTAGAATAAATATAAAATCTATAAAATTACATATATATAAATAGATAGAGAGAGAGATTGGAGGACACATACCCCCAACTTTGGAGAAAAGATGAGTTACCACCCAACAGTTGAGATTAGCTCAACCATACAACCCAATCATACTTATAATTTGATAAGTGTGAGTGAACCAACTCAACACACTATAAATTTGGTGAATTTAGATGATGTAATTAAGTCTAACCTATAAAATTGGAAGCATTCAATGATTTAATCACCTCAACCATACAAAAAAGTGAACCAATAACTATAGTGTATTTGCTCAATATAGTCTATAATAGTCCAACCTAGTGGGTGGTGATAGTCCCTTAAATGTTTGAAATCTAAAACTACTTTGATTTATAATATTAGGCACACATTGTATAACATATGCACCTTAGATATGTCTCATTATGAAATTATGTATAATAATGGTATAGAATTCTATCATAAATGTGTATCTAAATCATATAATTGTGTAGTTTGGCCAATTTGATACTATGGAAGTGTGCAGAACATGTTTTCCAAACCATGCCTCCTAATGTATATGGAGAAATTTGAAAACTAGTATAAGTGAAGATGTGGAGGACATGTTTTCAAAACAAGCCCTTAATGTAACTAGGTATGTTGAATACTAAATAAGTGTAGAGAGCATGTTTCTAAAACATGCCCCTATTAAATCTAAAATTATGACAAATATGGATAACATGTTTCTAAAACATGCCCCACTACAATTTGAATATATGAAGAAACATGGAATTCATGCCTCTATAGCATGCCCCCACTACGTTTTTAGATGAAGGAAAGTATCAACTGGTATTTACCTTACCTCAAAAGGATAAGATAACCATGTAAATTATGAATGTACCATGTAACATATATAGGAAACATATATAGGTAGATATATTATTGAAGCATGAATAACGTGACCACACCAAGTCCTAAGATGCATGATTTAGATCATGGAAACATCTATATACTAATAATATAATCTCAAAATAAATAAAACACACACACAAGATCACTCAAAAATAAATCAAAATACCATGGTCCAAGGATACCTCAAACAAGGGGCATGTTCAAATTTTTACATAATCAAAGGAACATGACTTAGTCAAATATCTAAAAATTAAGAATTATATACTCAAATGTCAACATACAACAAGTAATGGCATATTCAAATTTCAAAAAAGTAAATAGTAGAATAGGGGCCAAAAATAATGGATAATATTTAAATACTCAAACAATTAAGACAATATCAAGGAAAGACATCCAAGGAAGTGCACAAATAAAAGCATAAGCAACCAGCATAAATATATCATACTAGTCGTTAGATATATAATTTATCAAAAACTTAAGTACATAACATATCAAGTATAGTGTGAAATATATAATCATGGATAAAGGAATATGTAAGTACATAAATTATCTCAAAAATGATAATGTGAAGTGACCATATAATTATATAACATAGGTGTATTGTTATCATAGAGGTGGATGCCCCCAACATCTTGATGAAATGAGTAGAGGGAAAACCCAACATCTAAAAGTGCATAGATAATGTATCTATGTATGCCTATAGTGCATTCAAAATATATATGAAACATATGTATATATAGAATATTGATATGCCATCTACCAATATGGAGCCGATAACATTTATGCCAAGGAGCTAATAGGATATGTAAATGCTAAAAATATTTTTGGATTTTTTAAGTTTTTATTTTTTGGTACTTTTAGAATATTTGAAAAGAAAATACTATCATATGATCACATCCAAAGTATGATCATAGATATCTCCCCATTGTGATCCTAGTGTAATAAATTGGCATTACTACTAAGGAGCATGTATAGGTGAAATATTTGTCATTATATTATTTATGGTGCTTTACATATGTAATATAGGACTGTGTGGTCATCAAGTAGAAATAGTAAGAGTAGGGATTTGTGAAACACATCATTGAATACTCTATATTTTCTTTGAAAAAGTAATAATAGGAACATGTGTAGGTGCTCTAGATATTTGAATATGGTGTGTAATAGGTAAGTAATCTATGGATCCCACTATGGATATCTGATGCAATAGTATGTCAAGTACTATTCACCTAATATATATAATTACCTATTGCTTACCCTTTTTTGGAATATTAACCATAGGAGGTTTTATAATTAATAACCCATGTATAAATTTATCTTACTTAAGAGGATGTTCATATAGAATTTTTGAAATTGTAATTACTCAATTGGCATGGTTTTATTTAACATACCCATGCACTATAGAAGGTACTACTTGGATTATATTTATCCAAGGTCATACCAATAACATATAAAATATACCCATAGTAGGTATAACTAAGAAGTTAGTAACCATATGTGTAGGACCCAGGTATAAAGGTAATTCAGCCCACCAAGAACCTGTTGTGAGGTCCCATCAAATTACCTAACCAATTTACTTTAAGGATGTAAAATCATGATTTATATATCCCAAATGCATAAATATTGTCATGGTATAAATTTTCTCACTTACACCATTGTCAATCTTAAAAATATGTATAGACTAGTGGTTAAGCTATGCTCAAATGAATAACTAATGAATATCTAAGTCATAATCCCTTATCACATTATTATAAAAATTAATTGAGGGTCTCTAAACCATAGGAGGTGTATATCATGTATAGGTACCAATAATCTCATCCAATGGGTGATCATGATTATATTGGGGAGGGTGTGAGTTATATGCCATTTTCACTTCTAGATCCTTCTTTTAAAGATCTTTTAACGATTGTTAAATATTTTATTGTTATGGTGGTCACTAGTTTGTGAGCCTAATTCCTTTGGAGGATCATCAAATATAATTTTTTATTCATCAATGAGGTATTGGTTCTTATGCTTCTAGGTCAAACATTTAGTTTTAGAATGCTTAGGGCCTTGGTGATAATCAAAATAAACATTCTCATCATACCCTTTGGGTATAGGTCTACTCATATCAACCTCTATAATATATGGGAGAGATATAAGATGACTTTATACAAGCCATGAGAGTAATGAAGCATAAGACTCAAGTAAGTGTGTAAATTATCTCCATGGTACATTGGATAAGACAATTTTATTAGGTGGTTGTGACACCACATTAACGATGGTGGTTGTTTATGTTTTAGGCTTAGGAGGTTTTCCCTCATAACTTAGTTGGACAGTAAAATTAGTATTATATGTATTTGTATTCGTTGTGTTTCCTAAATACTTAATTTTTCTCAATGAGATAAGTTTCATTTCATGATCATGAATAATGTGGCATAATTCATCAAAATATTTTAGATTTTTGAATACAATGGACTTGTGTAAAGGAGAAAGCAAACTTTGCTTTAAAATATATTAAATATATTTATCAACAATAAGATTGGTCATTTTAGTTGACATTTTATTGTATCTCAAGACATAATCATTAATAGGTTCATTATTTCCTTGATTGATCTTTGCAATTTGGTAATAGGAAACCTTTTCAATAATGTTAATAGATAAGTGTGCCAAAAAATGATCTATAAGTGGTTTGAAGACATTTACCGATTAAGTTATTAAATCATAGAACCACCTTAGACCATATTCTTATAATCTCCTTTTAAATAATTTGGTCACAATTTTATTATTAGAGGCATATTCAAGTAATGTTGAATATAAATATCAAATATGTTGTTCAGGATCACCCTTGTATCATAGAATGTGAACTTAGGTGCAAAAAACTAGTTGGCAAGGGGTTAAAAGATATATCTGATGCAAGAGGATTATGCAACACCTCTTTTGAATAAATAACGTAATTATATTTCATATAATATTATTCAATATTGTTAACCTTAGTTTGTGAAAAATTTATATTTTTGAAAATAGATTTCACCTATTGGTCTTTTAGGTTAGACATTTGATAACTCACCAAATGAGGTGTACCCATAGGTTAGGTAGATATAGACATTGACATTAATATTCAAGTTAAAGGATTTAGGTTTACCATGGTAGATTTAGTAATAGTAATTTAGGAAACAAATTTTGAAATACATATCTCATGCCCCTATTATAATTATGAACCGGTAATGTGCTTAAGCAGAGGGTTTTTGGTATATGTGGTGACCCATAGGTCGACTAACATGATTAATGGATGAAATTGCCTATTAATCTACACTTTTTTATTTTCATTTTTTAATATGGATATTATTATTTCATCAAGATATTTAAGTTTTTAATTAATACACTCGCAAAAAAATGAAATTTATTGCACTTTTTCATGTTTTCTTTGCTCATGTTCATCAGTTTCATTAGATGGTTTTCATTATCAAAATATTTTTCTATGATAATCTCATCAATATGACTTTTATTATAAAAATTGGTTTCATCATCATCCATAAGATCATATTACTCATTGGTTCTAGACATCTTAGGTGGTATGATGGGAAGTTAATTGTTTTCAATAGGCACACCTCCTAATCTATTATGCCTAAGTTATATGTAAAATATAAGCAATAACTAAAAAATTACAATAGTCTAAAAACCTAAATGAATCAAAACCCTAAGAATCATAAAAATTTGCATTCATACAAATTGGGTTCACCAAATTTTTAACCCTAAAAACTATATATGGGGAATCTAGGGTTAAGGAGGTAGAGATAGTCGTTATCCGATTTTGGTCCACATATAAAGCTTTTGCATGGTTTGATGGATTGAGTGGACCAAAGGTTTAAAAAAAGTCTAAGATTGTAAAATGGAGATGAAAATTCAAGTTATCATATGTTTTAAGCACTCAAGAGCATGAACCAATTTTCACAAATATTATAAATTCATAATAACCTTGAAGGAACAATCAAAAGATGAATTGTGCAAGTTTGAAATAATTGACTGTCACCAGGATGTCTTCTAGAAGTGAATGGACTAGCTCACTTATGCATTTAATAAATGAACCTCAGAAAGCCTCATGAGATAAGATATTTTATCACCATATTATTATTCATACCAAGGACATTCTCTATAGAATTCATGTATGTACGAGCTTTCTAGCCCAATTGTTGAGTGTTTAAAGTTGGACCTGTAGCATAAGACATTCATGCTAATGTCAAGTTTGATGGTTTCGAAAGTTCCTTAAAATGTTTAAATTTTATCAAAAAAAAATGGTCTATGTGAGCTTGTATAATGAAACATGAGATATAATAGATTATTCTAGGGTCAAACAAGTCAAAAGGTCCTTGGGTTAAATCCCTTTAAAAAGATATAAGTTAGACAAGATCTAATTATGTGGATCAACCAAGAAGATGTCCAATGGTGTGATCTTGACTGAAAAGGAAGTGGGTCCAAGAAAAATCAAAGATAAACATTTAATTGTACCAATGATCTAATTGTACAATATTGACTAGAAAGAAAGTGGGCCTAATGAGATCAAAGGCTCACTTTGCTTCATACATCTTGATCCAATTGTGTGAGTGAAAGTCAACATGTCAAAGGATATTCATGGTAGGAAATTAATGGACCACATTTATTCATACCAAGGAGATCAACAGTGTGTAGGAGGTCAATATGGTCATGATCTAATAGTATGGATCTATGAGGCCAATGAGATTAAAGATATGATGAAACATTTTAATTGGCCCAAGCAATATTTGACAAACAAAGTCAAACCAAGAGGTAGTTTTTTACCAAAGCAAACAATTATTGAAAGGGTCATCATTTCAGCATTAGAGCTCAATCAAACACTAAAGATTGGACATAGATATGTAATCAGGTATAAATAACATAAAGGGATCATAATTAGGGATAAATATGGACCTCTGGTTCAAAGATTTATGATGTGTAGGGTTCATTTTTTGATTGTGTTCACCATTATTAAAATAAATATCCATGCATATGGTGAATTATCAATTCCTAAAAAGACATAATCAGATTATTTGAACCTATTTGGATCAAGGAAGAGGATATCAGTCTATAGGTCTACATCGACATAAAGACTATAGGAAAACCAATAATCTTATATTAGTCTTCTACCTATAGAATGGACCTATGATCCATATATGTAAATAGAGTAGGTATGTGATTAATTCAAAGGGTCTCATCTATCAACATGGTTCTATCATTGAAAAACTAGGTAATAACCACCATTCATGGCATGGCTCTATTAGTTTCAATATTCAAGGATTTAATCCTCATGAGTAAGTCAAGTAGACTTAGAGTCCTAAGGTGGTGAACTAGTAGTTGGAGGAATAGTTAAGGTCATTGATTTCACTCAAATAGGTTTTATCACCATGAATAAAAAACCCTTATCTTCTAGTGAGATCTCTTACCTAGTGAAAGGAGGTTGAGGACTATTGGAATAAAAGGAGGTTAGCTTGTTGATAAGGATTGATCCTTAAGAAGATATATATAAAGAAAATAATCACTGGACTACCACTTCACTTATTGATCATGATGACTCTTTATCCACTCTCCTTTGAGTGTTCCCATCTCTTTATTTCTCCTTTTCTTTTATAAATAGAGGCTTTAGAGCCTAAAATGGATCCCTTTATTCCCTCTATTGGGCATGAATAGATTCAACCAATATTGATCTTACAACCTTTTGAGATGAATACAAGATTATTTTTAGTTTTAATTATTATATTATAATGTGTACATGTCAGTTTGATTTGCATATGTGGTATAAATCACTCCCTTATCAAGTCCTAATCTCACCTAGTTACTAATTGTTCTTATTATGTAGGTCATCTTTAGTGTTCTAATATATTTTAATTGAGGCTCACATGTGGATACATTAACTATCTACTATCTTACATTAGACCTCTTGATCACTTCCCTCACCTTTTGATCATTTGGTGAACCTCTGCTTGAAATATTGATGCATGACAATACTTAAAGTCCTAGATCTATTCTATTGCTTATCTCATTAGTGTTTAATAGGATCTCAAATGGAGTGGATCAACCATATTTTAGGTGCATCACCATTATTATCCTAGGTTTCCCTTTCAAGTTATCTGTCTCCCTTTTCCCTTATCATTAGTAGGTTTTAGTAGTGGAAATGATCTAAAATGATGCATCTAAGCAGCTAGCCTCATTAAAAAACATATAGATCTAACCCCATTATAGGATACCCACATCATGGGGTCATTCCCATGTTGATCTAGATTTGGGTAGAGGACCCAAAAAATCCCTTGCCTAGCTAGGGTTAAATCCATATCTCCAACATTTATGACATGCTTGTTGAGACAAATTTTCCTTGGCATAATTAAAGTTTGAAAATTGAGAAG
Organism: Torreya grandis; assembly: GCA_037957365.1. Classification (NCBI taxonomy): domain Eukaryota; kingdom Viridiplantae; phylum Streptophyta; class Pinopsida; order Cupressales; family Taxaceae; genus Torreya; species Torreya grandis. Next base: position 1,283,124 of record JARHVA010004936.1, on the reverse strand, counting down.
AAGAAATTGAAAAAGGAGACATCTACCATCATCAAAAGTTGAAGATCATTCAAGTTGCAGAGCTCATAACATATTTTAGATAGTTTTTTGATGCCAAAGGTTATAATAAGGTCATCAAGTAAAGGTATTCCTTTTGAATTAATTAGGATACCTTCTACTTCTTAAAAAAAGTCAAGATTCAATAAGATTAAACCTTATCCTCAAAATAAATTTTCACATCCTGATCATCCTATTATTTTAGTCCAATCTATTATCCCCATGAGCCAAATCCTTTCTACCCAAATGGTGGTTAAGAATCAATTTTTTATTCCATTCAATAGGGTTAGTCCCCTAAATTTGACCCAATATGATGGTATCCCTATGTTTTCCTTAAAGAATATCCCTTTCTTCTCAAGACAATGGGATAAAACTATTGTTATTGATCATATCCAAGATGTTGCCAACCTATGTTCTATTCATAATGTTGTTCAAGATAATGTGGCTATCAAACTACTTGTTTCTTCCTTCAAAAAGCATTGTAATAGTATAGGAATCTTCCTTTAACCTCCATTGCTACTTGGGATGAGTTAGGTACAGCCTTAGTTAGGAAATTTGAAGATAAGTCTAATCATCTATCTTTGGTTGAATAACTGACTACCATACAAAAGTACCCCCATGAGTTCATGTCTAATTTCAACCTTAGATTCCAAATGACATGGACTAGGATCCCTACATTGGTCAGACAATCCCTAGAGTATGCATTTTTATACTTTCTAAAATCCCTAAATTCTGATATTTGTGTCATGATATAGTTCATGGGTGGTAATACTTTGCCAAGTGCTTACGAAATTGTAATAAGAGTATAAAATATCTTGATACAATCTAGTAAACTCGATCCAAGGCCTTTAATGCCCATATTCCCAAAATTTTAACCTATTCTTCCTCCTCAAGTTCCTCAAATTCCATCTATAGATACTATTCCATGTCCAAAATCCTAAGTTGAATCCCTTTCTAATCAAGCTAGTGAGATTGGACATCTGAAAATTATGATATAAGATTCTGGGAATGAGATCACTTTATTCAAGAGAGAATAGTACCAAGGTAGGCTTTATCAATATTAAAACTAGAATACTTATCAGTCCTTCAATAATCAAAGACCTCTTTATCAAGGTTTTAAGGACAATAGGCAACCTTACCAAAACCAAGGAGCCATAACCCAAACTAAGCCATATGCATCCCTTGATCTTAATGTATCTTCTAGTTTAAAATTTATTGTTCCTAAAAACATCTTGATGCAATATTTAGGTTGTAATCCATTCAATCCAAATGATACTCAAAACCAAGCCTTAATATCATAGGATATTACTATGACACAAATGACACAAGAAGAGATTTCTATTCAAGAAGGTTGGTATAAAGACACGAACATGGAATTCTAAAGATAATATCATAAATTTATAGGTTATTTTGATGCCATCAATCTTAATTGGAAATTGGATGATCATATTGCATTCAATCAAGTTAGTAAAACTAACAACATAAATGGTCAAGTTACAGCTTTGACTAGAGCTAAAAGAAGAGAAGTTGAGAAAGGTCAAAATATGAGTGATGCTTCTAGTGTTCCTAATTTTGTTTTCAAGAGTGTCAAGGATCAACCTATTGTCTTTATATCATAGAAGAACCAAAATGTAGAGGTAGGGAATGATCCCCAAATACCTCTAATTAGAGAACACCTAGTGGTTCAAAAGTTGTAGCCAAAGGATAATAGAGCCTCATTTAGCATAATATATCAAATTAAAAAATAAAATGTTAGCATTATCATGTGGTATTAACTTCCCATTCTAGTTCAAAAATACATGGTCATTCAAGATCTTTCAACTCTTAAGGTATCTAAATAACTAGTTGAGAAACAAGGAGCTATCTTGGCTAATTTAGACCAACCTATCAAACAACCTGATCAGTAGGTACATAAAATGACAAAGGTGTACAAAACCAACGTCAAATAAAACAAAACCCATCTCTTTTATCTCTCTTTAATAATTGGTGATTGCTTATTCCATAATTGTATGGTAGATAGTGGAGCTAGTAGCACTGTCATGCCCAATCAAATTATAGATAAGCTTAGTCTTATCTATGAACCAAATACTAAGGGGGTATTGAAATTGGATGGGTTATGAAAAAATATTCTAGGCATAATCAAGGATATAAATTTTACATTACATGCTTTCCCCAATGTTACCATTTAGCAAGATATAGTAGTAGTGGACTTGCCTCCCTATTTGCCATGTGTCTGTCAAGGGACTTTACTTCAAAAATTAGAGGATATTTGTTAGTTTATTGGACATATTTGATGTTTAGGAACAAGTATGGTACTAAGGTAATAATAAATTTTTATCTTATTTCAATATATTATTTGGATCCATATATGCCAAGTATGGTGATGTTAAATTTGTTATCTCAAACAAGGCACTAGAAAATAGTGAGGTGGAAATTGAATCACATCTATATGGAGTCCCAGATATTTTCCTTGATGAGTGGGCATCTAATTTTCATGATAATTATCCCTATAAGTTAATTGAAGAAGTATTTGGTGTCTATTGCCTTCATATAAATGATACACCAATTTCACCTTTTATGAAAGATGATCAGCCTAGTGATGGCCTATGCAAACTATACTTTGATGGATCCAGGAAAAAACATGGCACTCAGGCTGGAATGATGTTAATTTCTAAAATAAATCAAAGTTATTTATATTCTCTCAATTTTTATTATGTTTTTTCCAATAATTTAGTTGAATATGAATCACTAGTGCATGGTTTCCAATGGGCTAGAAAGATGAAGGTCATTACCTTAAAAGTTTTTGGTGATAGTGAACTAGTAGTTCACCAAGTAAGAAGACTTAATGTATTAAATAACCCATTTATTATATCCTATAATCATATATTATGGGATTTACTTGAAAAAATTTAAATCTTTTAATATTTGTGTCATATCAATAAATAAGAACAAACATGCAAACAAGTTGGTTTCCATTGGGTCATAATTCAGTATCCTAGATGACATAAATAATGAAAGGTTTCAATCACACATCAAGGTGATTGTAAATCCTTCTATCCCAAAAAAACATGACAATTAACAAGTATTTTAAGATTATAATTATATTATTAGGTTATTATCAGAGGAAGCTGAATTCTCCTTAAGGAACCAAGATAAGCACTTACATTAGTATGGTGACTATATTATGCAACTAAAGATAAATAAATTACTAAAGAGTTAGTCACCCTTGAAAACATAGCCATCAGAGATGATAAATTGAGAAAAGAGAAATTTTCATTATCAACCAAGGAAGAACACTATACAAAATGTGGATATTTTAACTGATAAGAGCTTAAAGTTGGGAAAACTTTACACATATTTAGAGAAGGAAATGTTTATTGAGTTATGTTCAAGTTTTATAGATGTCTTTACATATTATTATAGAGATCTCAAAGGATTTGATACAAGTCTATCTTAACATACCATTGAGTTAGAGGATGAGACTAGGCCATTCAGACAAAGACAAAGGCCTATTAACTCAAAGCTTGATCCTTTGATGAGAGATGAGCTACATAAGCTCATTGAGTTAGCTATAATATTTCCAATAAAGCACTCAACTTGGGTGGCAAACCTTGTTCTAATACAGAAAAAGAATGGTGAAATAGGACTATGTGTTGAACTCCATAATTTAAACAAGGCCTCTCTTAAAGACCACTATCTATTGCCATAAATGTAGAAAATTTTATAGTTATTTATAGGTTTAGAAAGGTTCTTGTTGGATGGTTATAGTGGCTTTAACTAGATTTTGGTTAAAGAAGAAGACTAGTTAAAACTAGCCTTCACCATGAAGTGGGGGAAATTTTCATAATAAAGATGCCTTTTGGTTTATCCAATGTTGGAGAAAATTTTCAAAAAACTATGGACATGAAATTTGAAGGTTTCCTTAACAAGTTTGTACTTGTTTATCTAGATGATATAATATTGTTCTCTTAGAGTGCAGATGAGCATATGATTCACCTAAAAAAGGTGTTTGAAAGGTGCAAGCAATTTGGGGTGTCTTTAAATCCTAAAAAGTGTGTTTTATTTGTTCATGAAGGTAGGCTCTTGGACATGTGATTTATAAAAAAGGTACAAGAATAGATCCTGATAGGATAGACTCAATTATTGCACTTTCCTTGCCTAAACACAAGAAATCCTTGCAAAACTTTTTAGGCAGGATCAATTACATAAGAAGATACATTTTAGAGTTTGTTACTTTATTTAGGCCACTCAAATCCATTCTAAAGAATGGTCAAAATTCTATATGGTCCAAATAAGGAGTAAGAAGTTTTAAAGAGATCAAAAAATCTATAGCTAGTGTTTATATACTCCTGAATACTGATTTCATAAAGGATTTATTCTTATAAACATATGCTAATATTAACACTATTTTAGGTATTCACATATATCAAAATCAAGAGACTTCATAGAAACAAATAACCTTCTGTAGTTAAGGCTTAGAATAATATAAAACAATGTACTCTTTTGTTGAGAAGAATATACTTTTAGTCATAAGGTCTCTTAATAATTTTGGATACTTGTCTAATAATAAGATACATTTGATGGTTTCACATCCAAGTGTTAAGGATTTTCTCTTGAATAAGGATATAAATGACAAAAGAATCGGCTAGATAACCAAATTCATGAAATATGATGTTGAGATCAAGGTCACAAAGTTGATTAGAGGAAAAGGACTTTGTGAACATCTAGCCCAAGACTTGCAAGAGGCTAATGGGATGGTTATGGTGTGAAATGATGAAGAAGTCATAAGTAATCACACCTCACCTTCTAGCTAGTTCCAAGATATGGTAAGATACTTTCAATATGGTGTTTATCCTTCTCATCTGACCCCTTCAAAGAGAAGATATTTTAAATTGAATTCAATTCCTTTTCTCCTTATTGATAATGTGTTATTCAAAAATGATATCAATGGCATGTTACTAAGGTGCATAGGGATAGGTAAAACACAAAGATTGCTTGATAAATTATATGATGGACATGGTGGAGGTCATTATTTAGCAAGGATCACAACCCACAAGATCATGAGAGGTGGGTATTACTGGCCAAGTATATTTGGTGATTATCATGTATGAACTAGGAAATGTAGATAATGTGCTATGTTTGGTGGGAAAGTAAAGCTTGCAAAACTAACTCTCCAACCAATTTCATTGAATCAAACCTTTTTCCAATGGGGATTGGACACTATTGGTCTCATTAAACCTCTTTCAAGCTCATGATGCAAATGCATCCTAACTTTCATAGATTATTCTACTAAATGGATATAAGTAGTGGCATTAAAAGAAGCCAATGCAACCAATGTTTTGGACTTATATCAAGGTTTGATTATAGGATATGGAGTCCCTTAAACCATTATTTATAATTTTCTTATGTCTTTTTTAGGGTCTAAGATCAGCCAATGGGTAGTTTAACATAGTGTTTTTCTCAGTACCTCATCAAATTAATACCCACAAGATAATGGCCTTACTAAGTCCACTAACAAGAATTTTTTGAAGATCATTAGGAGCACTATTGAATAAAATCATTGGTCAGTTCATCTCAAATTGAATTTAATCTTGTGGGATAATAGGATCACCTATAAAAGGTCAATATCCAATTCTCCATACAAGTTGGTATATGGTAAGGAAGTAAGAATGTCTATTTCTATTGAATTCCCTACTTTAGAACTAATGCATCAACTTGAGCTTTTGGAGAATGAGCCATTGAAATTTAGATATCCTAAGCTCATTGAGATAGAAGAGATAAGGCATCATTCCATGTTGGCTATGGAGGCCCATCAAGTAGTGGTAAAGAGATATTTTAACAAAGGATATTTTTCAAGAAGTTTTCTAGAAGGAGATTTGGTCCTCAAGTGGGATGAGGATAGACCTAAGCCAGGAAGGCACACAAAATCTGAATCTCTCTAAAGTGTTCCATATATAGTCTTTAGCTATAAATATCATAATGCCTTCTAGCTTGCAAAGATGGATGGTGAAGAGATTCATATCCTAGTCAATGGGATACATCTAAAACACTACTATTGAGGAAGCTAAGTTCCCTATACATAGTTAGTTGATCTTGATTTTATCTAACACATTATATTCTTTTTCTTTTATCCTAAATAAGTGATTTGTTTTCCCAGTTGTTCAGTAAGTTATTTTCCTTTGCTTTATTAGGTTAGTTTCCCTTTCAAGTTTGTTTATTTCCCCTTTTGTTAGCATTTTGTCTTTGTAAGTTAATATAATATATTATGTCATGTAAATGGTCCAATATTCATGGAGATGGACCAAGTTCTCAAGAAGATAAGGAATGCTACCCAACCAAGTTACCAAAGATATGGACCAAATTTAGCCCACATAAAGATCTTTTGCCTAAAAATGGTTTGAGTAGATGAACAAATTTTCTAGATGGAATGAATGGTTCAAAGATATCATTTTTACTACAAACCATTTGAAACACTTTAAGAAATTTTAATGTGTGATCTAATTGATCTTCAAGGGATAGGTATACAATTACAAATTAAGGTTCTAAGTAGGTTTTATGGTGTCTAAGTATTTAAGAGCATGAACCAGGTTACACAAGCCTTACAAGATCATCAGAGCCTTGAAAGATTGAGAAAAATATGGACTATGTAAGTTTAAAGAACCAGACCATCACTAAGATGTCATCTAAAAATGAATGTACCAATTCACTTGTACATTTAATAAATGCACCTTAGGGAGCCTCATGACCAAAAGGATTGCAATGCCACATTATTTTTCATTCTAGGATCATATCCTACAAATTTCATGCTTGCATAAGTCTTCTAGTATAAGTTGTGATCTTTCAAAGATTGACTTGAAGATGGAGATGTCTACATGGACATCAAAATAAAGCTTAAATTTTATCTATTGTGGTCTAAAATATTTATGATTGTGAATATGTCAAATACATTCATGCGAATGTCAAATGATGGGCACATGAACATCAAATTTAAGCCATAGAAAATAACCTTTGGGTTTTAAAAATCCTAATAACAGTCATGCAAACATCAAATACATTTGCATGGATGTCAAATACAGGCATGAAAATGTCAAATTTGGACCTCATGAGTTATACATTTGAGTCTAAATGGTGGGTTCCAACAAGATCAAGGGCCCATGTTCACTTGTACATCTTGATAAAATGATATGAAATTGATTCAACATGTCAAAAGATCTTGGCTAGTAGGAAATCAAGGGATCACGTACATTCATACATCCAGATATAATGATGCATAGGAGGTACTATTTGATATTATAAATCTATGAGATCAATAGGAATAAAGATATTTGGGCATAGTGTAAATGGTCCAAGTTGACAATTAATAGCTAATGAACAAATGGCAAATCCAAAGAGCTTCCATTGAAAGTCAATGAACTAGTTCTTGACCCAGGAAAGAAAAATCTTAAAGACACATATTACTATTAGATATAGATCAATATTAGGCATAGTAATATAGTTAAGATGGTTAAGGACAAGGCTCCATCACCATTAAAGTTTAAATAAGACCTCTGGTTGATAATTTGGAACCTGTTAGTAATATTGTAGGGTCATTCCATGGACATGATCATTGTTTTTAGATGGAGGATCCTCATATACAATAGGTTTAGATTTATAATAGGTATCTTATGGCCTAATATAAAGATCGAAGATGGATTAGTGATTTTGAATCAAGGTCAAGTAGTTTTTAGGTTTCCATGGATATTGTGACTATGTGAAAACTAATAATTGGATTACTTTTCACCTATAATGGGCATGTGTTTGATATTGGATCAAATACAGATGAAAAAATGATCATGAAAAGGTTTTCACCTATCATTAGGGTCACATTTTTGATAAGTAGGTACCTATGGCCACCCAAAGCAGATGTGGCATAATTCTGTCAATTATAAGGTATGGCCCTTGTCAACATATCAAATAGATAATGACATGGGGCTCCAAGAGGGAGACTTGTTAGATTGATAAGGATAATGGGTATTCAATTATTTTATAGAATTTGTTCCTTATTGATAAGGTCATGAGTCAGCCTCCTCAAACTTGTGTTGATACATCATAGTTCCCTCTCTATCTTCCTTTTTCTATATATGTTCCAACTTCTACCACATTTTAACTCTCTAAAAGTTTTAGACAAGAAATATCTAAAATTTTAGATAATAGACTCTTATGTTTTGTCTTGCTTAGGCTATGCCAAAATTTACATTGTAACACCTTTTGATGTAATAAACATTGAATTCCATCATTTTTCAAGCTAGATTGAAGTGTGTCCTATGAATTCATGTACTGTAGTTAAGTGAATGTATGTTTCATGTCTATGTATGAGTTTTATCACCTTCATGAAATGCTTGGTAGTTCTCATAGGTCATTACAAGTGAAATATATATATTGTTGTTTAGCTTGAAAGTGTTTATTTTCCCTCTCATGTTAGTTTGATAACTAATCAAGTGCCTTATTATGAAATACGTCTGTGGGACTGATCTTCTTTGTTCTTTAATGTATCTTATAATGTGTCTTGTGTAAAGTATAACTGTTTCAATTGTCGGTGCATCACCTCATTTTATATTCTTTCATTTATTTTTGTTACTCTATCTCCCCCTTTCCAAGTAATTATTAGATTAGGTTTAGTTTAGGTGATAGATCCATAAAGAATTTGGTCTTCTCTAGAGGTTTGACCCAAGTTTAGGTGACCCAAAGCCTAGGGTCAGTCCTATGTTGGACTAGATTTTTGTAAGAGGACTTGAAAAATATCCTTACTCATCTTGGGTGTAATATAGAACACCAATAATAGCCTAGGGCACAAGGATGTTAGACTATCTCTAGAGCAGGACATCTATTTATAAAACTTATATATAACATATTCTAACTTTATTATGTTGAGATGATAAAGATAGAAAGTACATCTATGATACATATTACAATGATAAGTAAAATAAGATAGTTAATTTTGATGCTAATATATATTTGGATTTAGAATAGGTAGAAAGTGGACTAGAAATTTGACCTCTCCATCCATAGACATTTGTATCAACCTAAAATGATTACAGTGACACTATTATATGTATCGTACATGGGTATATAGTGTGAAACACCTGATAAAGATGTATGTGACCACCTGGATGCTTTTAGGTTTGATGTCACCTTTTCTCTAGTGCATTCAAATATGTGTCATGGATAATCACTTCTTCTCAAATATAAAAACCCTACTTTTTCATCTTCATAGTAGTCATGAGAAAAATGTGTTAGTGGGCACATAGTGTTGAGATACCCCAAATACCCCTCTATCAATGAGTATTTTCTATATAACCAATACTCCATATAGGGCCTCAAACTTATGTAGTTCTCCCCTATGTGTTAGCTTGTGTGTGAATCATGTAATGTGTGATAATAAAGTATGATAACGACGTATCTTGTAACTTCAAAACTTTGTCTCATTGAATGCTAATTTAGTAATTTAGACCTATATATATTTATTCCCTATTATTGATATGAAAATAAGATAAAATAAGGAATATTTACTCACTTGAGTGATTGATAAAATGCTTTTGGTAAGTTTCCTTGTGAGTTTCTAGGTATTTTCTAGGTGAGGAATGAACGAGGGTTGATATTATATTTATACCACTCCCTTTGAGAATGTCTCACATTAAATCACTTAGGCTAAACAAAATAATATGTTTCATTTGTAAATTTTATGAATTTAAGGTAATTAAAGTAGGACACTTGCGTCTATGTATTCATCTGATTGAGATGCAAGTGTCCAAGTAGTTAGAAAATAGGTGTAGGCCTAGAACTTGTAGAGATGGAATATAAGTAGATTTATAGCATTTTGGGTAAGATGGAAGGTTTGGTTCATTATAACAACATTGGTCAAACTAAGGATAAGAATTTATGCACATAGAGTTAGTGCATAGAGCCTTTTAGTAGGGGGAAAGGTTTATAAGTAAAAGGTATATCCATTATATGTATTTCCCAAGTGTAGCAAACTAAGGTGTTATATAATTTAAAAATAGTGTCTATAGGGACATATTAGATATATGCATAATAATTTTAGGTATTTGAAGACTTTCTTATAAGTTGTGGGTTATTAGAATGTTGAATTCACCAAGCAAGGTAAGCATGTCAAGGAATAACATTTTCAAACATTTATTTATTTAATTTTAACATCTACATTTTTTCCCCATTTATTATAGTGATGCATAAAATTATTAGAGTAAATAAAATATTATACTTGAGTGTGTATACACACTTTTTCTTTAGCATGGAGATTTACATGCTCCCTTATTGAGTAAATGCCTAAGTGTTGAACCTACACTAAATTTAGAGTGACCAATTATCAATTTGAAGAATTAGTAAATATTATTGAGTTGGAATTATTATATTATCGAACCCTCATAGAAAAAATTGTAATGCTTTTCAAGAGGTGAGAATCAATAAAGTTCTTTTATAAAGTGAAACCAAGACATGGAACATTAATAATCTCAAGCATGTCTTTCTTGTTAAACTAAAAATAAGAGGTGGGAACCATTACATGGATCACTAAAGTGCAACCAATATATGGAGTGTCACTAAGATAAAATGTGGTCTAATTTCAAAAGATAAAGAAAACTAGTATAGACATACCTAGATTTGAACTATAAAATTTAGAAACTTGATAGTTGAAAAAATATAAATCTAAATTTTGTAAAGTAGTAGCTTGGACATGAATCCATATCATTCCCCCTGTACCATATAGAGTACTAAGTTTATCTTTTTAAAACTATTATAAATCTTATAACTACCTACACACGTGTATTTGTGTTTGAGTAACTATAATAAGTGGAGTGGATGAGCAATTTGAATGCCCAAAAAAATATGAAATTAATTATTTTGTATATTGTAAACTATCAAATTTGAAATTTATTTCCTATGAAACCTTGGAGATAAACCCATTATGGTGCCTCATTTTGAGATGATGGAAATTATTTTCAAATCACTTATCTCAAAATAAAAAGTGAGAGAACTTGTGATATATATTATCATGTAAAATCATTTTCCATATTTGAATTTGTATTAAAATATTATATATATAATATTTGAAGCACATGAAGATCTTTTATATGCATTGCATTTTGTAATTTAAATATAAAATTGAAATAATGTATGAATAATGTAAGGAACTCATAATTGTTTTGTGTATTATTAGTATAGAATTGAAAATATTAAGCATTTGAGGTACATAAGTAATATGTGCAAGATATGTATCATGGAATCATATATTTATATAATTATATACTTATAAGTGCATGATAGGCATCATGGCATCATATTAGTAATTAAAAAAATTTAATCAAAGTCACATAGTATCATGAGAAATGGCACAAATGTCACATACAAGGGACATGTAAGATGGTACATAGAGTTATAAAGTTTGCATAAATTTCACACATAAGTCCCAAACATTAAATATAAGGGACATGTGAATATCACACAACATAATAGGCCAAGTTCCACACATATGTCATGATGATGTGATACAAGTAAGATGGTGGGTGTTGAGCATACACAATGACAAGGGACACATACAAAAATAAAATAAATTAAAGCATATGATGTAAGGAAAAAATTATCTAAAATATGAATAGAGAAATTGAAATTAACATATTTTGATGATACGTATCTATGTTCACATTAGTGAATATCATACTCATCACACCACATGTAAAGTATGAAGGAAAAAGAGATATATGTTTTCATTATATCTCAACACAAAAAGAGGTTTTGGATGAATAAAACATGTAAGAATGTTTGTATAGAAAAAATATATGTTGGAAACTAAGAAAATTCAGTGGGAATAAGGTTATCCCATCATCAAAAACATGGAAATGTATGCCATAAAATTAAATATAATTGATATCTAGGCATATTTTGTATTATCTGATGAAAACTTGTATAAAAATTTCACATGACTATGTTGTACTTGAAATCATAGATGAACAATTAACATAGACAAGAATATAGTAGAGAACATGGATGTGGTGCATTATTGACCAACTAGTGCAGTTTTGTCTTGTTTAAATATATGTAAGATTTTTCAATTAGAACTTCATATATGCTTAAATATATATTGTTTCTATAAAAACATTTATTATTGCACACTCAGATACCTTATGATAAGCATTATGTATTGAAAATATAATTAAATATTCTATGTAGTGAATATAAAGATAGATGTCATATGAAAATAAGTAATGCAAATTAAAGTTTGCCTAAAAGTCTTGGTTTTTATTTTTTTGGAAATATATATATTTTTTTTTTAATATTTTGAATTTTATTTTTTTGTTAGTTTTTATCATGTATGAATGTTTTTTTCTATTTTTACATATTTTCAGAATTAAATCATGCATAAGTGAATTTTTAAAAACTTGTAATAATTAAAACATCAATATGTTGAAAAGCAAGAATGTAAGGGGGAGATTCTAAAAACCCTTAACATAGTGATTAATAAAATCATGATAATATGGAAGATAAGAAAGGTGTCCCCAATGTAAGTGAATACATATAAAATATGGAAGACATGGCCATGTAACCTCACATAAAAGTAGATAGATGTGAGCATGAAAGTACAACTAATAACTAGAGCATATACACATACACAATAATGAGAAAAATGAGTTACTATTAAGGATTTACATTGAACGATTAGTAGATAATTGTCATGGATTTTTATAATTGGATTGAAATATAAAGAGGATAAAGTGCCCTAAAATAAAAAATATATCTAGGGGATATAATAAAAAATTGAAATATGTGTAGATGAATAAATTAAAAAAGCAAGGAGAAAAGAAGCTATATATAACTAGGTAATATGTAAGGAATTTAATCAAGCTCATTGGCCCAACCATGGGTCCAACCAATGATCTCGTAAATAATATTCTCATATGTGTATCCAACTCTTTGATAGAAAGCATAAATCTCTTATGCAGAAGAAAATGTGCTAACTATAGAAGTTTTTGAATCTGAATTAGAAGCCTATTTTGTAAAATAACCCTTTATATATGAAGAAGATATATTTTATGTAAGATAACCCTATAAAAATTTTCCCATATATCTATCTAAACTTGTATCCTCATGCATGGGAGGACATCATGTAAAAAAATTTACCTATGTAGGAGCCTTTTGAAGAACTTGTGATGTTGTGTTATATAAAAATATTATATTATGTTCCATTTTATGTTGAGGAATAGTTATCTTTCTCTTTCTAGACAAATCATCATGCCCATATATAACCATATTATACTAAAGAATATATGAATAAAATATAATATATTCATGTTCATAACTAGTTAAAGAAACAAAAATATTCTCATGCTCATGAGTAGGTGAAAAAAATAATTTTGGAATATGCTTATTTGAATGTAAATCATGATATTTAATAGTCGTATAAGCTAATTCATTACCAATTTTTTTAATAAATATTCCAACCAAAAATTTTAGAATATTATTAGGTACCCATGGTTCCATAGGATATTAATTTTGAATGCCTAGAATTTTAACCACTTGATTACAATGAATATACTTTAGACACTTGAGAAGTATATAAAGAACTGCTCTAATTTTTTGTAGCCAATGTCTCCCTGATAAAATATCAAAGACACTTGTGCTTAGTAATACTAATAAATTAGTGGGATATATTAGAGGTCCCACATATAGAGGAAATAATATATGGTACATAGTATCTTGTGTATGGCCATAAAATGATTTCACAACTCTAGATGTATGTTGTATATCTTGCTCTTTATAACAAAGATAATGTATGAGTGTTATGGTACACACATTTTCATTGGATCCATTTTTTATCATGACACTATGAATTGGTTATAAACCAACATATGCTATAATTAATAACGTGTGTCTATCATAATCATCAAATTTAATATATGGGTGTGATGCTAGCTTGATTTTAACTGTACTAATGATGTTATTGTTTTATCAAATTTGGGATTAAGGTAAAAACCTTAAATGGCAACACTATTGTGAAAAATTAGAAGAATAATATAAAAATGATATTATTATTTATTTGTAACAATTGTATCCTATAAACTTAATAAAAATAAAACACTTTAATGAGAAAATAAAGGCTTAGCTAGAAACTATAAATCTGAAAAGAATCTAGGTCTAAAACTTATTATGCAAAAAAGTCTAGTGATTGGAATCAAGATTCTATAATTATATATAATCCTAGACAAAAGTAATGGGAATATGACACTAGAGGGGTGGTAATATTATCTAAGATATGGAACTCCTATCTACTTATAGTGAATAATTCATGTTTTTAAGGGTCTATGTGCCTTCAACTATAGATCTTGTATATAAATCAGGAGCTTATGATCACTTGCATAGACGACTATGTAACTGATTTTCATTCAAAACCTTATCTCATTGAAATGTGAATACCAATGAAAATAAATGTGGAAAAATTATCCATTATTTAAATTTGGGTGAGGCCTCAATACCTTATGTGTTGAGTATCATCCATATACCAACACTTTGAAGAGGGATCAAACTTCATGTAGATTTCATGCTATGGTGGTGTGTGAATAACTAATGAAATATGGTATATGATGGTGAAATAATGATGTAATTAAGTGATTTAATTATGACTTGTGACTTATAAAATGTATTCATACTTGAGCTCTATGCTAATAGGGATGTATATAGTTAAAAATTGGATAAATTTGTATTCTAATCTCAATGTACAAGTATGATACTTGTGATTTTCATTATGGAATCATATCTCTTGAAAAATTATTTGAAAATTGATTATATAATGATATCATTGAAAATAATTTGAATTGGGATCATTAGGGACATGGGTATACCTTCCTATAGATTTGAATTTGTAAAATTAGCAATTATTTGAGAGGAAGATATAGAGGGGGGAAGGATATTAGAGTGGTGCACTAGTCTGCTAGGGCACTCTTATCAAATGGGTGATTTCATCATGATGAGTGTTAGTTATGGTCTAAAATGTGTCTAATATTTATAAATATATGTCTAAGTTTATCATATATTCATATATCAACTTATAAAAGTGTGTAAGGTGGTTGAAAGTGATCAAAAGGGGTCCTAAGATAGGTCTAGAACTAACTATGTAAAATAGTGGCCACAAGTACACAATTTTATCTTAAATGTTGATTTTATGTGTTTAAATTACCCCATTTTTATTGTATTAATTTAAAAAAATCAAATCACTAGAGGAAAAGGAAAAATAATGCATACCTAAACTTACATGTGGGAAGGAGTCTTAGATGTAGGCCACAACACTGAATTATGTTCCATGCAAACCTATAGTGAAACATATGTAATATCATTATTTAGTTAAGATAAATATCAATAAGTAAAATATAAAAAGTTTCAAGGAATGAATATACTTATCGATTATGTTAACCATTGCCTAAAAAAAGTGAAAAATTTGGTGATTATGGCATGTGCATTTGTATTAACATTAAATAGCTTGTATTCAACTATGTATTCCCAAATACTCATATAAAATTAGGTTTCCTCAATTGATAAATTTTTTTTTAAGTCCTCATCATCATCCTAGGTAGTGGAGTATCTTGGAGACCCTATATGAATCTTGATATATAGATATGGAGTGCAAAAAATGGTGTAGATATTAGTGCAAAAATTGGTGTAGATACTAATTCAAATATCAAACCAACCACTGAAAATGGAATGATGTTAAATTATAGATCAAAACTAGTGTAAATACTCAGTATAATCTAGGTTTGGTGTATACAACATGGAAAATGACATGAATTATCATTCCATCTACAAAATTAGTGTAAAAATCTAGTGCAATGAGGAATCAATGTGACAGTCACATGATCCTAACTCATATATATTGTGATAATGATTAAAAAATCATGATTATAAGAAGAAACTTGTTTGCCAAAATAGAACAACATGTCACACATCATTTCCCCCAAATTGAGTAAATCTGAGATAAATTGTGTAATTCTAAGTAATTATAGAAACTAAAACTATGAAACTGCTAAGTACTAATCTGATTAAAATGACATTATGATAAATTATTGAAATACCATTTTTTAGGTATTTTGACAATAACATTAGGAATGACACTAGAGTAGTGATCTCTTATCAAATATGGTGCTCCTATCCAAATTGACTTTCTATGTGTTTTTTAAGCCTAAAACAATTTCAATTATGTAGCCACTATTAAATATTATCTTTGTAGTCATGTGGGAATGTAAAGTCTCTTAGGAAAACTTTTATTAATTCCTCTTTTGAGGTGAGTTGTTGAGACTACATAATAACTTAACTCAAAACAAAATGTTATGAGTAGGTTGTTATGGTGTAAAAAATTTAAATTTGAGTAATAATGACATCATGGAAGAACATGGAATCATTGTGTATGTAAATTTATCATAGTAATAATGTAATATATATGTGAAAATAATCATTCATATTAATTATATCTAGAAATATGTGATAATGAATCACATAGATAATTTGATCAACTAAGTATATGACATTGAATGTAATTACTTAATAAGGAATGCATGATATCCATCATGGCATTAGAAGGGTTTGGGTGCATGATGTCCATTATGACATACAAATATAATTAAATAAGAAAGAAAAGTGGCATGGCCATGATGCACATAATCAAAGAGTACACACACAACACACATAATATAAGTCGAAGGGGGTAGAAATAAGGGACATGTTCAAATGTCACTCAATCAAATAGAATACACATATAAATGCATGTTTAAATGTCATCACATGCATATAAGGAAACAATGGAGGATTAGAGCCAAATAAAAGGACATGTTCAAATTTACACATGCACAAATAGAAGACACACACAAGGTCATGTTCAAATGTCCTCACATGTATATAATCAGAGATATAAGGTCTTAGATCCACTTAGAAATGAAATATTTAAATGTCCTAAAACAAAATAGAGAGTTAATACAAAATGTGAAGCTAGGAAAATTAATATAAAAATCATGCATGATTATGTATTCATATCAAAAAGAGCTAAGTTGTAATCTGAGAAATATTTAGTCACTATGATAGGAAATAGTTTATCACAATGTTAGTGAGTGAGAAATGTTGTAATATTTAATTCAATGTAATTTAATAAGCATGTGAGTGAGAGAATGTGGGATAAAAAGGATAAAAATATGTGTTTACCATACCCCCAATGAACTAGCTAATGAATGTAGATGTTGTAGGAATCCCATGTGAAGTCTAGAACTAATTAGTGATAATATGAGCTCACTAGGACAATATTGGGGTGAGGAACACTAGAGTAATAAACTCCTATCCTCCACATGTCTCATATCTAAATATAGTTTTTGTGTATAATAGTAAAATAAACTAAAGCTATTTTTGGAAATGATGTCTTGTGTAATTTGTAGTCACTCATATACACTGGTAAAGCATGTATGATATAAAAGTGGTTAAACATATATATAATACTATGAACAAATAAACTAATGTATGATAAAGTACATGTAAGAATTCATAAGTCTTGATTTTAGTATTTTCTATAATATTTTAAAATATATATGAATGTAAACATAATATACAATAACTAAGATGATACTAATAAATGAGTCCTATGAGGGGCTCAAAATCAATTGGCCATGTGTCAAGAAAAAAAAAATGACCTTTTAGGAATGGAAAGGTGGATGTTATGGTGATTGATTTTATCTCAAAGGAAGATATAAATATGGACCACCAACTATAATATAAATATCATTTCCATACTAATTATGTTGAATTATGGGGATTTTAGGATCTCGTATCTAAATAGGTGAAGCTTGTACTCATACCTTATGTGAATTGCCCATGATACTCTATACTATCAATCAAGGATATGTTAAAGTAGAGAGTGGTTCTATAGAATCTATGACAAATATTTTTTAAAGGGGACTCTCTAGGGTAGGCCTTTATCGAAGTGTATATCTATGGTGTGAAAATATATGAGTAGGATGTACCTTTTTAGGTGGCTCAACTAAAGGCTATTATATGGTAGTTATATATTTTTATGGTAGAGGGTAATCATAATGGATCCCAAAACTGTAATGATCCCATTATAATATATGTATTTCAAACATTAGTGAATTGTATAAACAACTATGTGAATATAATAAATTTAAGGGTATCCTAATAAGATATCAAATACCCCTGCATTATGTATTATTGTAACTTTTGTGACCACATGTATGGGACCAATTTGTAATGGTAATTTAATCTCACCAATGGAGCTCTGAATGTGACCATTGAATCTTTTGATGACCATGGTGGTGGGAATCATGTCCTATTTTATGTATCTAAGATGATAAAAGAGTGTGTTGGTACACATATTGGTACTTGAGCCTTTATCGACCACAACACTCTGAATAATCTAGGGATCAATGTGAGTGTAAACAAATAAAGAATGTAAATATAAGTCCTCATCAACTATCTCATGCTATTTAAATCTGATGAGTTGCATATATGTAATTAACATATGATAATAACCTATTAAACCATTTAAATTATATTTTTCTTCTGCATGGGAATGGTAAGAAATTAGTGGAGGGTGCACATTATATGCATAGTGCACACTTGATGTATATGTTGTCTCATTATATATGTGTAGCAAAAATGATCATTGAATATTTGCATTGGTTTATTTTTCACTTGGTTTAACTCTTGTACTATTTATCAATGTGTCCACATCAATGATGTTTGCATTTATCAAATCTTGAATATTGTGTCTCAAAATGATACATTTGTTAGTAGTATGACCTAATGTCCTATGATAATCATAAAAGGAATTCTGGTTAATATATTTTGGAATAATCTTATTTAAATAAGCCTCTTTAATGGGAGGGAAAGATGATATTTTATTCCAATATTATTTTCACAACCTTATATGAAACTCCTAATAGGTTAGTGATTTGCATTCATAGAGGAGCATATAAGATAATGCATGGATTAGGTTCTATAGTTATAGGTATTATTCATATTTTATCATGCTTGTTAATAGTTAGCCTTACCTTGTATGGTGTATTTCTTTAGCTCCTATTATTAGCATCTAAATTGGTTGTGTACTTAAGCTTGTTCATTGTCAATATCTTGACTTCTCTTTCCTTTATTATATAGCACAAATATATGAATGAGTTGATATTTTTAAACATAATGGATTCATGTAGGGATGTAATCAAACATTACTTAAATACATATTTTAATTCTCTATCAACCATAGGATTTGTCATTTTGGATAACACAGTATTGTATCTTAAAATGTATTATGTGATAAGCTCAATATATTCTATTTGAGTAGGGATATTTGAACATAATAAACCTTCTCACTAATGTTTATTGAAACATTTAAAATAAACATATATACCAAGGTATTTAATGCATGCATTCATTGTTGTGGTATATCATAAAACCATTTAATGCATGGTCCTTAAGACTTATTAGGAATAACTTAGTCAATAGTCTATCATTGGACACATACTCAAAACATGCTGAGTGAAATGCTCTGAGATATTATTTGGGTTCACCTTTGTCATCATATAATGTAAGCTTGGGTTTCACAAACTTTTTAGGAAAAAATTTATACTATTATATGTTGTGGCAAAGGAGTGTGAAATAAAACCTAAGAATCTAGTGCTTGACTAGGTTTCAAAGCACCTTGCTTCAAATGTAACACCTTAGATTTTATATATTTTATCTCTTACCTAAGGTATATACATCAAGGGAAGAGGAATGTGTACTAGCCAAAGGTGGTGTTCTAAAGGATGGATTAATAATTGGCATGGTAATCTATTTTATCCCTTGAGTTTCCCCTATTATGATGGGTGGTATAAAATTTATATCAAAACGATGAGGAATATGAGAAGATTGAGTCGCATTCTCATTATTGATATCCAATTTTTTTTAATAGTAGAATCATCAAGGAGTTGCTCACAATTTTTTTCTTTAAAACTTGTCAAAAATTCTTCTTAATTGAATTGAATTTGTTCCCCATTTATTTGGGGGAATACATCATGTTGTTCTTCTTGAGGATTATTTTAATCTTCATCATATTACTCATGCTTGGAATCAATATCATTTAATTCCACATATTGGGTAGGTATAGGAACCTTCAAAGGTGTTGATTATCCTTTGTTGTTATCCATATTAGGGTTGAGTGAAATATGAGTATGTTTAATTAATATGTGACCTAATCTATCACTTCTTATTATAGGAGTAGAAGTAACTTTTCAAACTACATATAATATGATATGAAAGATTGAATTTTTAAAATTATTACAAATTTTATTAATTATAGAAATGCAACAAAAACAAGTGAAAAAAATCAAGAAGGTTGTAAACCTTGGTAGCATATATGGTTAGGGTTTTATTAATATTTGAATAATAGATGGGTTCACCAATATGTTTGATCAAATTTGGGATTTATGTAAAAACCTTAAATGAAAACACTACTATTAAAAATTAGAATAATAATATTAAAATGATAAAATTCACTAATTTGGAACTATTTTATTATAGAAACTTACTAAAAATAATAAAGTGTAAGGAAAACAAAGGCTTAGCTAGAAATTATGCATCTTGGAGGAGTTAGGGTACAAAACTCAATGTACAAAGAGGTTTGGTGACTAGAATTATGAGTCTAGAACTAGATTTAAGCCTAGACAATAGAACTGGTAATAAGACACTAGAGAGGTGGTCTTCTCATACATAACCTAGGGTGCTCATGTCCACTTTTAGTGAGGAAATTATTATTTTTTGGTTCTCTATGCCTTCATCTATAGATATTGTATTTAGTGTAGGAGATAATGATCACTTGTAGATACCACTATGTAACTGATTTTTATTCAAAACCCTTGCTCTTTGACATGTGAATACCAATGCAAATCAATGGGTAAAAAGGATTTAGTGGTTAAAATTGGTTGACACCTCAACACCCCATGTGTTTATTGTTGCCTACATACCAATACTCTGAAAAGGGATTGAACTTCATGTAAAACTCCCATGGTATTGTGGTGTGTGAATAACTAGTGCAATGTTCTAGATGTTGATGTAACATTGATGTGATTACATACCTTAACTATGAAATGTGAACTATAAAATGCATTTATACTTGAGATCTAAGATACCAGGGTTGTATGCAATCAAAATTGGGAGAAATAGGTATTCTACTCTTAATATGCAATTATGATTCTGGTTATTTTTGATGTGGAAGTCTCTCTCTTGAAAAATGGTTTAAATAGTGTTTATATAGTCATATCATAGAAAATAATTTAAATGGGTATCATTAGGGACATGGGCTGACCTTCTTATAGCTTTTAATATGTAAAATTAGTCATTATTTGGTAGGAAGATAAAATATGTGGGAAGGACAATAGAGCAATAAATTATAGTCCCTTAGGGTGCTCTTTTCCAATGTGTGATTTCATCATGTTGGGTGTTAGGTAGCACCTAATATGTGTCTAAGGTTGATAAAGATAGTGATAAGTTCATTTGGGGGTTAAATATTAACTTATAAGGGTGTATAAGGTGGTCTAAAGTGATAAAAAAGGGCCCCAATATAGGCCTAGATCTAAGTGTGTAAAAGAGTGGTCACAAGTACATGATTTTAGCTTAAATGTTTATTTTAAGTATCTACAATTATCAATTAGATGTCCATATGAATAAGGAGGAGGATGAGTGATGAGCCATGAAAATGATCCTTTTTATACCTTATATAACCCCTCTTTTCTTACCTCATGCTACTATTTATAACATATAAATTTAGATTTTGTAGTTTACTTACTCCATAGTACTTAATGAATATAATGTACATCTATTTATGTTTTCTGGCTAAAATTGTTATATCATGATTAAAGATTTCATCATATAATTTTAATATTATTTTATGTTTACTAATAATTTTTTATGTCTAGGTATTAGTGATAAATCATGATTGGAGGGACACATTCAACCCAAAATGACTCAATAAGCAATCTCATGGTAATTGGGCAGGCCGACCTATAACACTTATAAAAAATGATTCTTGTAACCCATAACAACTATTAGGTTATCTATTACAACCCATATAAAATACTATGCTAATTATAATATCTTTAAATGACCTATGATGGATCTCTTAACATCTATAAATCATAATTGGAAAATGAATAACATCCCACAGATACTAAATGCACAACTAGATAACTCGTAGAAACTGCATGATAGTTTTCCTAACTTGTGTCCTAACCAAAATGGTTCAACCATGAAAATAAATTAGTTATTCATAATTATATATGGTTTTTATTCAATTATTAATATGTATTACATGAACTATAAATAATTATGATAACAACCAAATACACCACCATTGCTTCCTTCCTTATGGTCTGTATTTCTTTGTTATTCCAACCATGTAACTGACTACTCTGTTCTTTGATAAAACTACTTGGTTTATCATATATATTGAATAAGTTTTTTTACTTAAATTCCATTATAATAATAAACCTACCTCATATACTTATTAAATATTTTATAACTTAGAAAAGAATTATAATAAGTAATAAATCATTATTATTGTTGAGTCACATAAATTATAGTTTAAACTCTTTATAATGTTTTTTATAGCAATACCCACATTGATAGAGGATATTTAAATTTAAGAATAATTGGTATACTTAAATATATTTTTTGTTAATGGAAGGATTGAAACTCATTTTTGATCAAGTAGGGGTCCCTTGTTAAGATTTGGGGTAAATATCATAAATTGTTAGTATAGTTCTTATTTTTGTTGTGTAAGTATCATTTTTGTTTCAGTGATGTACATATTTATATTTATTAATTTGATTTATTGAATTATTTTATATTTTTGTGAGTGTTATTAGATCTTAAGGAAGCTTATGAATTTATAAAATAAGAATTTTATTTCCATTCTATCAAGTATTTATTTCAATTATATCAAGTGTGATTTCCTTTCCAAGCATTTTACTTTCTTGCAATGTACTTTACACAAAATTGTTTCATATATGCAACCTATAGTCCCTCAAAATTAAAAAATAATTATTATTTCATTGATTATTTCCTAAGCTTTGAACATGGGTTGAAATTTAATTAAATTACTATAATAGATAAATCAAGTGGTTGCCCCTAAGAAGAGGTATTTTAGGTTGAACACGAGAGATTGGTTTTGTGTTAGTATAATTGGTGGTTTGATTATGATATTCATTTTGGTGTCATTTCTAGAGACAAGTAAAAAACATTTAATCTTGATAAGGTTGACTTAAATTTATGATTTATAGTTTAAAATTTCTTGATTTCTAGTTTAAAATTTCCCGCTTTCTAGCATAAAATTTCTTATTTTATTTAAATGATAATTTTCTAATCACCTAAGAGTTTTATTTGGATTATAAGAGTGTTTCTTGAGTTATCATATTCCTAGATAATCCCTAGACCTATCCTAGAGCCTTAGACACAAATTTATATCCATTATGTAGACCACATACATCTATAGTCAACTCAAACATAGTCCCAAGATAACTATCCTAGATCCCAACCCAATTTTCCCAATAGTCTGTTAGGTGGACATTAACACCACATTTTAGACACTATAGCCACATGGAATGGGTGTCCCAAATTGGGTTCTATTGTCCTTTTCCCTAACTCTCTCAAACAGATACTTGTTCAAATGTGCACCTTTCTTAAGGTCATCCTAAGGACATCTTCTTATCTTCATAAGCTACAAATCTCTATAAATAAAAATCTATTTGACCTTTATTCACTAGATGTAAAATAGATACAAAAGCCTATTCAAACAAAAGACAAATTGAGTAAAGTTAAGTTATTTGATCCATTTTCTTACCTATTTATACATATTACCATCTATAGTATCCCTAATCCTAGATTTCAAATATTTCAAAGATCAAGCACACTCAAGTCATTCAATACCATTCTCATTCTATAACTCACTTGCACTTGCACCAAGCACTAGGTGGGAGAGCTACATTGGGCTTGATCCTTCCTCGAGTATTAGTATGTAGGAAACTCTCTTTATAGTGGGGTGTTGAGGATGTCTATCCTATCCTACTAATGAAAACACATTTATTACCAATGTCATAATTTCAACTAGGATTAGGATTTACACACTAAATCAAGTTTTCTAGGCACAACACAAAGTTTTAAATTTTATGCGCATAAGAATAGGACCCAAAAATAGAGGCACAGGTGCTCCCAAATAATAAGAACATTGCTACAAAGAGGACACTAGCACCATTTTGAGGACACTATGATAGTATGACATTATTATCTAGGTGAGTCACTACCATCCAATGAGAAAATAGATCTTGGGACCTTGTTGATGACACTTAGAACTATCTAGAACCTAACCCAAATCATCTATGCCAATCACTTTCCAAATAAGTTTCCATTTAAGAATATTTATTACTATTTTTAGAAATTCAAAAGAGGTCAAAATACATATTAAATTAGTGCTTAATTATTGCATATTATTTAACCAATTTAGACATCTCAGTCCTTTAATCTAAACATAAGAATTACACATGTAAAACTCTAAAAGGTTAAATCATTTGGTGAACTTGACTTACATAGAATATTGATTCAAACCCTAGTTTGCATTAAATTAAAAAAAAATCAATAAATTAGGGTTAAATACTTTTGATTTTCTTTTTTTTTATAAAACCTAGATAATTAAATCAATTTAATATTAAGGTTTCAATTAATTTAATTATAATTTAAATTTGTTATAAATAAACCTTATATTCAAACAACCCTAACCCTATACACACTTAAGGTTTGTATATTATATATTTATATACTCAAATTTTAGATTCATATATATTATAAATCATATAATCATGATCATAATGATAGAATAAATTAATCACTTTTTATTACAAAATCTAATACTTTCATTTGCATGCTTATTCCCTTCAATTCAGAATGAACTCAGAAAAGACATAAGCATATGTATAGATGATTATTTATATCAATTGTAATATCTATCATATATCATATCATGTTATATTTATCTTATGTGTAATTAAATTAACAAGTAAACCCATACACACATAGAGTATTTATCACATAAGCTAAAAACTATGTTTCAAGTTTCAATGTCATATCTTATGTAAATGAAAGAATCTCCTTCTCCTCCTCATCTCCATGAGGATGATATATAATTTCCCTCTAACTAGGCCCATGTTATCATTCCTCCATGAGATGAAGTAGCCTATACCAATTTAATTATTCCCCGTACTTAGCCTATTCACACCTCTTCCCTATAGGGTGTGTGCCTACATGTTCAATCAGAAACAACTAGGGTTTTCACTTGTGAGACTCTATGTGATAAAATTATCAATATGAGAAAGATATGTATAGGTTTAAAAAATAAAAATCAACTATTACATAAAAATATTACAACATTTTAAAATCAATTTACAAGACAAAGACCTCTAGGGAACAATAATGTAAATCATGTATATGGGTCTTCACCTAGTTAATTTTTGGCATAAAATATTACATATCCAAAAAATAAATCAAAACAAATTACATCTACAACTAGTGATTCAAAAAGAATTCAAATTTCAAATAAGATCTCCAATGGGATATTAAGGGACATGATTAAAACTAAGTTGATCAACCTGCCTACTCTACACCCAATGAAGAGATCTAGATATTTTTATGCATATCATAGAATGCATGGGCACCACACTAATTCATTTTTTAGAATTAAAAATAAAAATACAATAGATAATGGATATAGATGACTCACACAGTGACACATCATACTCACAACATACAATGGCACATCTACCAATTTAAAAAGGGTCAAATTCAGAAATAGTATAAAAATGGTTACCAAATCATAACTTAAAACAACAAAAGTTCAAAAATAACAATCATATCAATAAATAGTAAAATAATAACAGATAAATCAAAAAATTATACCTCTCCAGAATGATACTCAATGTTCAATATGGTATAATTTTGGTCAAAATTATTGACAATATTTTGATTATCATGGTCAAGGTTTCAGCAAGCAGGCCCAAGGCATTAGTACTCTTATTCTAGTAGTCGATAATGGTGGTCAATAAGGTCTAGGATTTATTAAACATACTAAGAAACATCATTCATAGATACAATTTATCAAGGCAAAAAATCCACATACATAGGAAATATTATAGAAAGATAAAAAACTTAAGTTCAAAATTTAAAATCATTCTACACAAATAAACATTCTCAAAAAAGGTTTTCTATAAAAAGAGACTACACAACACTATATGTCTACAATAAGTATATTTTAAAAGGGTAAAATCATAATCAATATTCCAAATCAAAAATAAAAAAGGTCAGCTCCATAGTATGAGGCAATTCCCTCTAGCATTCTAGGTTATCATGATTTTGATGTTGAGAAATATTATGATTCAGATGATGACCAATAGTCATATTCCTACTAAAAAAAATTAAAATATATTATATCAATCACATTTCATGAGATATTACCATTCCTATTTTTGACACAAGCCATAATGATAGTGAGTCTCCCATGAGACTCATTGGTTAGTATCATTCCTACCCTCTTGTACATACTTCCCTCTCTGTCTTTCTCTTTGTACATAGTTTATTTTCATTTTCTTGTACATAGATTATATCCAAAAAATTACAAAAACAATATAACATGTAAAAATACAAAAACATTCAAATATTACTTAAAAAACACAAAAATTACAAATTGTATGCATTGTTATGTTTACATTTGTTACACTTCCTATTTATTACATATGTTATCTATCTTAATATAATCAATTTTATCATACATATAATATTTAATTGTTTTTTTCAAGTGCTTCTATACTACATGTAGGATGTTGATCCACTACACTAATCCAAACTTTATATCATCTACCCACTATGGTCATATACATCGATCTAGGTTTATTCATTTGATATATCCTCCCACTTAGGGGAATTTATTACATAATAATTACTACCAATTTCATTTTTTACATACTATACACTCTAATTTATGCATTGATACATCTTAATATTGATCATTGTTACTCATTTCTCATATGTTTTTCTAACTATCACTAGTTAGACTCAACATATGTATGTCCTAGCATTTACATAGATTTTTTCTACACAATTATACATGATTTCATTTCTAGTTTTCCTATAATATACTTGATTGTGTTTTATATGCTTATTCTATCTTTGAGGGAATTTGAATATTTTATTTAACTCTATATCTATGCCACTTATCTATTTGTATGCCTTGGACATGTACCCATGTCCCTTGTATGTGTTTTCTTGCTTTTATATGAAGATGTTTGAACATGTCCTTCTATGTGACTCTAAGTCAAATTACTTTTTTCCTACATATGTATACATTTTAACATGTCCTTGTATGTTTTCGTTCTCAAATTTAGTGGCATATGCCCATGTCCCTTATATTGTGTCCCCTTGGCTTACTTTTACATGCCTCATGTGATTGTGCATATGCTTGTTTTTATGATTCCTCATCATGACACTTGTATTTATTTGTTATGCACACATCATTTTTGTATGCTATGAGGGACCTCATGCATCTAATTTTCATACTTGGGAGTTGTGATGCAAATCATGCTCCATACCCCTAGGTAGTTACTCATATTTACTACTATATATATTAATTACATCTATCTTGACACCCTTGTGCAATGATATATTACAACATACATATTACATTGCCTACTTATGCTCAAATACTTTTACATTTTGATGTTATCTTTTTACATGGTAATGGAATATCATTCACATGCTTCAAATAACATATTTTATGGAGCTACTTCTTTCAAGGAAAATTCTTACACATTTTTCACACCTACCCTCAAAATATGGGGCATTCATAGGGGTTTGTCATAGATATTAGGCTCCTACATTTTTATTCAAAGATAAGTTTCAACATACATGCTTAGCTTCAAAAATCAGACATAGAAAAAACATACACTCAAAAAATAGTTCAGATCACCTAGATTCTAGACCAGACAGAAATTAGTGACCAAATTGGGACACTAGTGCCACAAGGCACTATTGCTTACTATATGGCACTATTATCTAGTAGACCTAGTTTCATGATAGTCTAGATTAACTAGACTAGTACACTAGGTACATTACACATTTACATAGATAGAGTCACATGTTTGATAGTTATGTTTAGATTTTTCTTAGATACATTCATTTCAGCTTAAATTCATACCAATTACTTATATTTAGGGGCATTATGTGTTTCATTATCAATCCCACATTTATTTTAGTCACCCATATTCAATTATTACATACTCAATTCAAATTTAGTAAACTCAAATACCATATTGGGGGCATGTGCATAGCATATAGTTTCCATATACCTAAATACACATAGGTTGATTAAATGGAATGGAAAATTCCATGTGATTATCTACATTTTATACACTTACCATCACATTCTATTTTTTCACTAGAGTCATGATTTAATCCATCTATATTGGTTGGAATTCTTGATGGCCTAGAGCTACCTAATATACTTGAATGGTCGTATATCTAACATACATAGTTAGATTTACTTAGTTATATACTTTCATCACATTGTGTAATTTAGTTATAGATGCATATATTTCACACATGTGGGAAATGATGGATCCATAGCCTACTTGAGTTCTTAATCCACCTACATGAGATGGTTAGACACACTTACAGTCTTATCCAAGATATTCACATATTAGGATCCATTGAGCATGGATGGGAAATGATGGATTCAAAATTAGATTGCATTTTTGAGTAATCCATATGAGGATTGAGAAATATATTAACTCAATCCAAGATATTCAATGATATGATAACTATATACACTCACACACATAAGCTACACCATATTCATGAATTTATTCACATACTCAATGAGGTGTATTCTCTCTTCTCTTCTCTATTTACTCATCTTTACTTGGTTCCTTTATTTTAGCATAGTATTTTTATTTTGATTGTCTCTTATGTAATGACTGATTTTTACATGTTTCATTATAGGTCATTATTTTGGATCATGTTTCATGCATATCCAAATTCACATACTTAGACTAAGTTACACAAGCTTCACTTCCAAGTTCAGTCTAAGTATGATTTTTTTTAATTTTATACTAGTCATTTCACTTTATTGCATTTATAGCATAAGGGGGGAAATGTAATTACCTAAAAGTGGTATTTAGATGTTGATAATGTTGCTTGAGTTGGCCTATTTATATATTATCCCTAGACTTGTCCTAGAGCCTTAAAAACAATTTTCCAACCATTGTGTAC
The DNA here is from genome assembly GCA_037957365.1 of Torreya grandis. Classification (NCBI taxonomy): domain Eukaryota; kingdom Viridiplantae; phylum Streptophyta; class Pinopsida; order Cupressales; family Taxaceae; genus Torreya; species Torreya grandis. Next base: position 1,253,712 of record JARHVA010004936.1, on the reverse strand, counting down.
ACCACATACATCTACAGTCAGCTCAAACATAGTCCTAGGACAACTTTCCTAGATCCCAACCCAATTTTCCTAGTAATATTCTAGGTGGATAATAGCACCACATTTGGGACACTACATCCACATGGTTCTAGTGTCCCAAACTAGGAGCTACTATCCTTTGCCCTAACTCTCCCAAACAATTTTTTTTTTTAAATATGTGCCCCTCCTAAGGTTCTGCTAAGAACATTTTCTTATCCACACAAACTATACATCTCTATAAATATACGTCTATTTTAACTCTATTTACTAGATGGGAAATATATGCAAAATCCTATTCATACAAAAGACAAATTGAGAAAAATTAAGGTATTTTATCCCTATTCTACTCTATTTTTGCATGCTAACATATACAACAACCCTAAGCCCAAATTTGAAAGATTTAAAAGCTAAAGCACACTCAAGGCATTTAAGACCACTCTCATTCAAACATTCACTTGCACTTGCACCAAGCACTAGATGGAATAACTACATCGGGATTGATCCCTCATAATATTGTTATGTAGGCAACCCTCTTTATAGTGGGGTGTTGAGGATTTCCAACCTATCCTACTAATGAACACATAAATATTTATCATGACATAATTTTAAGGAGGATTAGGGTTTACACACTAAATTAGGTTTTCTAGGCACAATACAAATTTCCATATTTCATGTATGCTAGAACAAGACCTAGAAACATAGGCACATGTGCTCCCAAAAAATAGGAATGGTTTTGCAAAGAGGACACTAGTACCACTTCTAAGACACTACATTAGTATGGTACCACTATCCAGGTGAGTCACTATTGTCTAGTGAGTAAACACATATTGAGACCTTGTTGATGACACTCATAACTATTGAAAACTAAGTTTTCAGAACCTAAATCATCTATAATAGTCACTTTCAAGATAAGTTTCTATTTAAGAATATTTATTACTATTTTTAAAGAGTCAAATGAAGTCAAAATCCAAAAAAATAAATGTTTAATTATTACATATTATTTAACTAGTTTATACATCTTAGCCCTTTAATCTAAACATAGGATTTACATATTTAAAACCTAAAATGTTAAATCAAATTTCAATTTCCACAAGTAGATTTATAAAATTTGTAAAAATTATAAATAACTAACCTTGTGTATCATAGGTAAGGCATAATAAAAAAATAAATAATGACTGGTTTGTATGTAGTGAAGATAACCCTATTCAGGTAGAATCTTCCCTAGAATATTTAAATTTGATAAAGAGGAAGGATCCTCACTTGTAGTGATCACATGTCAAGAGAGGACACTAATAATAAATTCATGGTTGTCCTTTGAGAAACTAAAAGATATATAAATAGAGGAATTCTTGGTTGAGTTAGTAAGGCATTCCAAGGGAAAGGAATAAGAGGAACCATATACCCCTAAAAAGTTTATATATTCACCCCTTCAAATCATCCTTATCTACCCACCCTACACTATGGATCTATAATTTAACTCCCTCAATCCTCGCTAGAAATTCTCTCTAAAAGAAAACGCAAATCTCTTCTATCCCAAAAAAGCATAACTATAGAAGTTATTGAATAAATTCAACCAATTAAATAAGACATTCTTGTTAAACTTATATAATATTACCTAAGAATCCCCACCCCATCACCTATATTCAATATATTTTGATCCCCTTTAAAGTAAAGGCACAATTCACTATGCACCTTGGGGAAGGGTGGGTAGCATAGATTTTTGGTTTACAAGTAGTCAAAAAATTATCAAGGTAACCATAAATTTTTAGTTTCCCATTAACATCCCTGAAGGAGATGTACCTACGAAAATTATTCCTCTTTCTACATTTCCTATCCTTATATGAAAGGATAGTGAGGATCTAGACATGTTTGGATTTAAGTTTGATGTCCTATGTTTTAGTTATGACTATAATGAGGATGTAATAAAGCTCAATTTCATTTCAACCACCCTCAATGATACAACCCTCATAAGGTTCATGGGGCTAGGTGGTGATGATATCTCCACTTAGGTTGAATTAAAAGATAACTTCTTATTGAAATATGAATATTACTATAGAGGGAGGGATTACACAAGGGATGATTTTTTCCAGATGTCATAAAATGAAGATGAACCTTTTTACGACTACCTTAAAAGATTCCTATTCAACCTAAAATAATAAAAACAACATTCATTAGATAATTAATCAATAAAGCTTGTATTCTTGAAATGAATTCAAGATTAATGTGTTGAGGTATTGGATCTCATGAGTATTGGATATGTTTCATGGATGATGTTTGTAGAAATCATGAACTTATTTAATAACTATAAAATATCTATGATGAAGAATAACTATAGCAACATAAGAATATATTCCTCATCCACTAGTGGACTCTCGTGAAGGGAAGTAAGTAATTATTTCAAGGTATGTTACAAGAAATTATTAGCCATATATACACATAATTAGAAACACTTCACATGTAAAGGAAACTAGAATACATAGAGCAAGACTTGATTTTGTATTACCCAAATTGTCATAATAAATAATTATTGAAAATTTGGCCTCCCAAGCCAAATTCCAATCCCTATAACCAGAAAACTTTCCATGACACCCTCCCAAGCTTACACATGTTGATCCTCTTACATGGTGATGTCTTATTTAGTCTCATTTTGAAACTTGTTAGCATTGATTAAGGCTTCATGATTGTGTTTGAACCTACTATAGAGATCATTATAGGTCATGGAAGTCTTGGGTCCTTATTTGATGTACTAGGTCCTCATGATGGTCCTTGAGTGAGAGAAAGAGTGTTAAGATGTCTTGCATAGTCTAGAGATTGGTCTTAAACCTATTTGTTGAGATCAAGGTCTTTTAATAGAAGTTAAGGCAGTTTAGAAGGTTTTAGGTTATTAGTGTCCATGGTTATAGGCATGTTACAATCCATTACTTGTGATAATGACATTTATAAGCATTATTTAAGGTATATAAACCATGCTTAGATCCTAATTTAAATCCTAATAATGTGTGTAAATTCATTCCCCATGGTCTATTTTTTAAATCTACCTTAGACCCTAATTAGCCCTTTTTAAATGCCAAATGACCATCAAATACCTCACATAATCCTATTTTCATTGTAAACATTTGAATAGAAGTAATTTTTTAATGAAATTTCGTTATAAGGGTCTCAAGGGGGTGTCATAGCCATCAATAGGTGGTTTCACATAATAAAAAACCATTTTGAAGGTAAAATCCACCTTCTCACTCACCAAATGGGTTCCACACATGGGAAATTATGTCTCTTCAACTCCCCCCACCATACCACTAGTTTTAAAATGATATTTGACTCATTATTTCCCTCATCCCACCTTTTAGTGTAATTTTAGAACGTAAACCATGAGAAAATGAAGAAAAATAAATTATTTTATAAGAGTTTATGACTTATATAGATTTGTATAGTATGAATATAGATAAATGAAGTTAGGAAGTTATATATAAGGATTAGTTCAAGAATCAAGTGAATAGATCCATGAGTTTCAAGGTCAAATAGGTCAAAAACTAATATCCTTTCCCTATTAAGCTCCTTTGTAGCCAAGAATAGCCCTTTAGGTTTGTGGATGGTACAGACATGAGAGAGAAGATAAAGGTCTAAAATTTTGGATACAGAAGGTGACCCTAGTAATATTCCATTTTTAGAATTTTTTTTCAAATTTACTCTACCTCCTTCATGAACAATAACTAACAAATTAGGGCACTCATAGTGTTTTTTCCATTAAGGTAGGGTACTAATTTTCTACATTTTATCCTTTCCTAAGCATGGTGATATAGAAATGGAAGGTATGGATATTTTAAAGAGTCTTTAACTATTTCCCACACCATTATCCAACCTCATCTCACATATGTGGCCCCAAAAGGTAAAGGAAATGTCCAGGTTAACAAATTTTTAGAAACATGGTAGTGTTATTTCAAGTTACAAAGAATCCAAGGCAATGAATTTAGAAGAGATAGATGTTTCCAATTAGTTAAAGGTTATTTAAGGTCCTTTTGAATCTTATATGTTCTTAAATTCTCATCCAATTCGTTAGGTAAAAATAAACCCTTCAAGTCATACCCTAAGGTGACTATCTTGAATGATGAATGACCTCCTTTACAAGTGGAAACAGGGTACCTATAGAAAGCATTCAAGTTGTCTAAGAGGAATATTCATAATCCTCATCTTTGAACTAGGATCTACACTATTTACCCATATTCATATTATCCCTATACAATACACCATATTCACTCTCAACCCACTATGCAAAGATATACCTCAGATAATCATATCAGTCATATTGTGTAGGCTAAGAGATGAGGTGCCACTATTGAATTAGATTTTTAGAGACATTGAAAACCCATGAAGAATCATATGAGACTATGAAGAATAATTCAAATGGTAATTAAATGTTTATAATCAAGGCCAACACCTTCTTGACTCTCCAAATGAGAGTAAATTAGTCTAAATTTTGAGAGGCACTTGCTGTGACTACAAGGTTGCAAAAATATGATAGTACGATGAAGATTTGAAAGTTTAAAAGGTTGGAGAAGAGAATTAGGAGGATAAAAACATGATAAGAACACCCCTAAATATATCATAGTATCAATCCACTTCTTAATAGCCACACACATATTTAGGTAAACCTCATTCATCACCAACAATCAGATCTATAAGAAGAAGAGATAAGTGCCTTGAAGTTTATGTAAGAAATAACTAAGGGTAAAATTGGGGGTGATTAATTATTTATTATAAACCCTCAGTATACACCTAATGATGTGGTCCTATGAGATGTTCAAAAAGGGTTTAATACTTAATTGTACATATTAGGCCTAATACAGACATACACAGACCTACCTAAGAGATTTGACTACCTTATGGGGTCTTAAAGAGAGTGTCTATGCCCTAAAGTTGTGGTTTTAAAAGAATATAAATAGGTACTCATTCCCACTAATAATTATTATCCATTACAACTTGAAGGGAGTTCCTTAATAGACTTAACATCAAGGGTAATTTGATAAGCTAACTTGAACACAACCATGTGTAGGCAATTTAACAAGGTCTAAGATAGTCCAATAGGTAAGTTAAGGGTTTGGAGAGATTAAAAAATTTGGAGAAAAAAACCTCTTCAAACTCTCATACCACTTAGAGAAAGGAAGATGAAATGGTACAATTTATTGTTCAATTATGATCAGTATAGTAGTGGGCTTAAAATATTTAGTGGACTGTAAGCAAGGTGGGGATTAGGTGGTTGGTCAAGACCATTCTTGATAAACTAAGAGCCTTAGGTAAGATATGTATAAATAAGGAGAAAACTATATACCAGGACATGATAATTAAAAAAACTCAATTTAAGGTCATAAACACCCAACAAAAGGAAGCTCATCTATCATATATAGTCAAGAGACATAAGGTACCTATAGTCAGTCATAATAAGAACAAGATGACTGAGTAAAAAGTGTAGCCTAATAATATGTTTCAAGCATCTATGTCAATGGGTTAACTCTCTTAAATTAATTATCTTTACATTAAATTAGTGGTTGAAATCACCAATAAAGAGTTTTTCTATATCAATAGCTTAGGTAGAGCTAGTTACCATGCAAAGCCAGAATACAAGATTGCTCCTTATAGATAAAACCATTAGCAAGATAGTGAAAGTGTAGGCCCAAAAATAAAAATGTAATTCTCTCACTATCCCATTAATCTATCTTAGTATTCCATACTAATATTCCTTGGTCCTTTGAAAAAGGAACCTAAAGGCCCACACAAGCCTATTAGGCCTAAATAGGCCTAAACATACATGTGCCTTAACTATAAACTTCTACTTATTTGAAGGATAGTTAAATAATGGAAACATCATAAGGGGTAATTAATATAGACATAACCAAGTTTATTTTATAGTATATTATAAACTAAGGTAGAAGGGGCACTAGATTGAGCAACTAGGGCTACACAAGCTTGACTACCAAAAAACCCTAGATAAGGCTATGAAAGTGTGAAATCAACATGGTTAGAAGGACTTAGTTAAGGGCTGTTTCCAAACCTAAAAATATGTTATAATAGTTCCATAACTCCATCACCACTACATTGAGGATAGAAAATCATACTCAAACCCCCATACTACTATCAAAACACTCAAGCATATAGTAAATAATGACCTTCAAGGTAAATCATGAGAGAAGAGGATAGAGATGATAGTTTAAGTATCTAGAGATGAATGAGAATATTGGTAATAGGTAAGAAAGAGGGTGTTATGATTATTTTGAATCCCCAAAAACTATAGGTGCCTTAGAGTCATGAAACTCAATCTAACCCATTAAGCCTAAAAGCCATTATAGGCCTCAAACCCTACACCACATTGAGGCATGTTTAGAGATTTTCCAAGAAGAACTAGGACCTTGAAAAGCTATAAAAGTATGTTATAGGTCATATAAAGGATGTTTGAGGTAGAGGAATGCAAATTAATTATCAAACTTAGTCTTAGAACCACCTTGAGCTACAATAATCCAAATAGTTAACTCGATCTATACATTCAAGTGCTCAGATATTTAATCACAAAAGGACTTAAGTCCAAATATATTATAAATATTTAAGAACCCTAATTCACTTTAAATATAGGTAGGAGAGTGTGTGTTTTAAAATCCCATATTTATGAACAAATGTTAAGACTGTAACAATGTTGAGAAGGCTTGTAGATAGCTCAAGGTTCACCAACTTGCACTCATATCTCCATACACAAGGTGCATGGGACCAAAATATTTTTAATATTTTTATGGGGCATATGGAACAAAATTACATGACCATAATTTTAGGATTAGAGGTTTGATATTTATGAACCATTATTCAAATGTTAAACCTATAAAACCCTACTTAACCCCTGGTAATGACCTAACTAAGAAAATAGTGAAGAATTAGCATCCATTTATAGTATAATGACCCTATAAACACTTGAAACACAAATTTAGCTTAGAGGAGACCTTGTTGAAAGTACTAAGTTGTATAGAATACCATATAGACCTATCAAAAATTAAAACATGAAGGGCAACACATGAAGGGGGTATGTGAGGTTATTAAAACTCCTTGTAACTAATGATGGAGTTTACTGTGGTTAATCATGACCTTTTATCTATAAATACATGCCATTTCCCCTCTTTCTCTCTTTTTATTATTATATTTATTCAAGCCTTATGGATTTTGTTTATATCCCTCACCTGGGTATGAAGATACTCTGCCTAGATTTATACCTTGTAACCTCTTAAGATAATAAAAATGACTATTTTAAGACTCTATGATACTAGTTTAGTGTGTTATACTTGTTTTATTTACACATGTGATAGGTTTTCCTCCCTTGATGGGTCCTAATCTCACCTAGTTTCTAGTATATGGTCTTATGCAAGTCACATAGTGTGTTTGAATGATAAGTGGTTGAGCTTGGAATGGATGTTTGATTGGTAAGTGGCTTGATCCAAGGCTTCCCATCATCATCCTCATGTTTTTACCACTTAGCACAACCTCTATGTGAAACATGTTTACATAAGAGTCCTTGTAGTTAGGAAATTATGTCACATTTCTTTCTTACTATTGTTGGTTGTGGTCAAATTTTGTGGATAAGATACATTGGTGCATCACCACCCTTAGATTAGATTTTCATTTATGCATACACTTTATCAATTTTCATCACAAAATTAGTAAGACAGTGATTTTGATCTATAAGTGATGTACTAGGGGATCCAACCCCATAATCTATAGGTCTATCCTAGTCATAGGTCACCCATAGCCTTAGGTTATTTCCATGATAGTCTAGCCTTAAATTGAGGCCTAAACAACCTCCTTCTAAGGTGAAATTTGGAGAGATAATAGTTAAGGACTACTCGATGGGACCAGATTCAAAAATTAGAACATTCACTAGTAGTATCTTAATCCTCTCAAGTAGCTTCAAACACTCATGTGTCAGGTTTATAGTAAAAACTTATTGACAAGGGCCATCAAAGGTCATCATCTCAAGGGTAAGATCAGTTCTTGTTCATAGTTTACATTTTCATGCATATGTCTTATGATGGGCTATGGCTATATATGTATCAAAAATCTATCATGTACCTCATTATCATCAGCCCTATGATTCATATCATCCCTATTATGAAACCTACCAACCCTACATTCACCCTTATCAACAATATGAGAACACTTATTAGCCCTATAGCAATCTTTCTTACTACCAAGATTATCAACCTCATTTTGAACTTCATTTATCTCTTTGGTAGCCTAATTATCATCCTAATCAGTCATGGAAGCATCATGATTTTATTGGTTATCCTAACCATGTCCCAAACCAATCCATATCAATCCTTAAATGGACCTTATTTAGTTATGAAAGACACATGGTGTGGACTAACACATAAATAAGTTATGGCCAAGAAATTTATAGTCACCAAATCATGAGCATGAGAACCTCATTATAACATGTCAAGAAAGAGTGGAAAATTTTCATGAGAGAAGGTCATTTATGGGTTAATGGTGACATTCTTGATATAGGTGGTCTATTTTCAAGCATTCAAGAGAGTCTACTAACACATGAGAGATAAAAATCTTATTATCATCATCCTTATTTCCTCTCCTCCATTCCATATTAGTCCTCAATTAAATTGCCCATCCTCCCTCAAAAATATCATATAAATGAATGGCAAAGTCCTCAAAGTTCCTCATAAGCCCTTCCAATCTTTCCTATATGGAAGTATATCAAAGAGAAAGTAGAAAAGGAGGAAGAAGTATGCATTGAGAGGACTAGTCAACATGAATGTATCTCTAAGTAAATGACACTTGATTTTGAAGCCCACCTAAAGAGGGAGATTTAACTTGTAGATAAACATATATTTTAGTTAGGGGTAGATTCAAGAATAGTACGATCTTAGTTGAAGGTACCTTCATTCCTACCCTGAGTTACAACACATACAAAATAAGAATTGCCTACATCTAAATTTATAACTTGGAGACAAGTGCTATAATCAAGGGGAAGAGGATATTAGTCAAATATAGGCCAAGACATTGAATTAGAAGAAAAATTATAAAACACTCAGATCCCACCCCTCCCTCATTAATAACAAAAGGTATTTCCATCATGGAAATCCATTCAAGATGATGTGAAAAATAAAGAGGTGGTGATGGTTATCAAAGATGAGTCACTGAGTGAGAAGAGTAAAGCATCCATGGCACCACTTGATTTGGCTTCTCTTATTGAAATATTTCAAGGATCCCCCATGCCACTCCTTGAGAAGGAGCCTCTCCTTTGTGAAACAAGTGAAGAATATTTAGTTTTAATGATAGATGATGAAAGTGATTTGAGTGAACAAGAGGAATAAATCACCATTAAGACACCCCTTAGAAAGGATAGGTATGAATCAGTCTTCCATAATGCAAAAGAGGATGCAATTCAAGAGGTTATTTGGATGCAAGATAAGCCACTAGAAGAAGAAATTTAAAATGGACAAGAAGCAGATGATTTCCAAGACTTCCCTGATGACATGATAGCCACTCTTTATCATGACATCCTTGAGGAGTGTGAGTGAAGCATTTATTTATCTTGCATTACTTATAAGGCAAGGAGGCAAAATTATAGAGTCTTCAAACATTAAATAAAAGGTATTAGCTCAATAATATTATAGTTTCATTAAAGATTAAGGACCAATTATTGTCCACCAAGATGGGTTTGCTGATATACATGAGATCCTAATGGTTGATGAGTTTTTGAACTATGATCATGATTACATAGAGTGACAAAGAGATCATGAAGATATTTAGTAATAGTAAATTAGAATTTGAAATGAATATTAGACCCTTAAAAGACTCACCTCCTATAGATAATGTTAGATAAATCAACTACTAACCCTATTAAGTGTTATCTACATGAATATGAGACCTAAGATGATAAAAGGAATGATGAAGTGTTTGTTATAGTAGTAGCTCAGGTTAACACTCCTAAACACAAACTAAATGAGGATATCTTGCCCTTTAGTATGCCTCATGAGGCTAAATGTTTCCACCATGTACGTATTAACAAGTCACCATCTCATATGGATCAAAATGAAGACATTAACCAAATCCTACTAAGTTGTCAAGACAATCACTGCATAAGAGCATAAAAAATTAGGAGTAGTTCATGACTGAGGTAAAATTGGAATTATTCATCCAAGGAAGAAAAGTCTAGAATGATTATGATTGGGTGTTGGACTCACATATCCAACCCATGAACCTATCGGTAGAGCAAGGGGATCCATCTTCCCTCTTAAGAGGCTATTAGAATGATAGTGTCTTCAATTGTAAGTGGGATCCCTAATTTAGCAAATAGTACCTAATTGCACTTTAGTCATTTTATGGAAAACTGACCTCATAAATCCAAATTGATCAAAGCATCTTTCCATTTTATCCTATAGGATAAAGGAGGTGTGTTCTAGTTAGTTGTTTCTAGTGCTCTTTGTCTTGTTTTTAGTAAGTGTCAACATAGGTGTGGGTAGCATGATGCCTTGTTGTTTGGGTGTCTTATCTTGTTTCTTTCCTTAGGTGTTATGTGTGTTTATTTACTTCTCTTTGTTGTTTCTTGTGATTTATTTCACTCCTAAGAGGTGTTGTAAATTTATATGTTTATTTTTGAGTCTATGAATATGGTCATACAAGTCATGATGTCATATATGAGTCATCATTATCATGAAGAGTGACTAGGTTCTCTTGACCATCAGGTTGCTCAACCCCTATGAGTCACTAAAAATGTTAGTAATTTGGATCCTAATCTAAATCATAATGATGTGTGAAATTCATTATCCATGGTTTGTTATCTCAAGTCTACCTCAGACCCTGATTAGCCCTTTTAAGTTACCAAATGACCCTAAAATGCCTCACATAAGCCTATTTACATTGTAAACCTTTGAATAGTGGGAATTTTTAAATGAAAGTGCATTATAAGGGTCTCAATGGGGTGACATAGCCATCACTAGGTAGTTTCACATTATAAATAACCATTTTAGAGGTAAAATAAACCTTCCCACTCACCAAATGGGTCCCACACATGGGAAAGTATATATCTTCAACTACCCCCATTATATAACTAGTTTTTAAATGCTATTTGACTCATACTTTCACTCCTACCATCCTCCAATGGCATTTTAGAATCTAGAGCATGAGAAAATGAAGAAAAATAAGTTAGTTTAAAAGAGTTTCTAACTTATATTTATCTTTATAGTATGGGTATGGAAAAATGAAGTCAGGAAGTTACATGGATCATTTCAGGCATCAAGTCAAGATATCCATGACTTTCAAAGTCAAATAGGTCAAAAACTAACCTCTTTTCCCCATCGAGTTCCTTTATATCCCAAGATAGACCTTTAGGTTTGTGGATGGTATGGACATTAGAGAGAAGATGAAGGTATAAAATTTTGGTCAAAGGATGGGACCCTATATATCTTCCATTTTTGTGCAATTGTTTTCAAATTTCATCCCTCCTGCATGAATAATCTCTAATAACGTAGGGTACTTATAATGTCTTTTCCATTTAGGTAGGGTACCATTTTTCTACATTTTCTCCTTTCTTAAGCATGGTGAAAGAGAAATGGAAGGTTAGGAAGATTTTTTGGAGTCTACACCTCCTTCCTAAACCATTATCAAAACAATTCTCACATGTGTGGACCCAAAAGAATAAGGAAACATCCATGTTGATACATTTTCATAAACATGGTAGTGTTTTTTCAAGTTGTAGAGAATTCAAGGTTGTGAATATGGAAAAGAGGGATGTTTCCAAGTAGTTAATGGTTCATTGAGGTCCCTTAAAATAATATTTGTCCTTAAATGCTCAACCAAGTCATTAGGGAAAAGGAAACATGTATACACAATGTTTTAAAATTTTATCAAATATTGATGATTTACATCTTGTAGGAACCCTTTTGAGACTCAATCTCTCTGAGTGCAAACCCCAAGGGGTTCATCAGGAAAGGGGTAGGCAAACCTTTGGTGCTTCACAAGATTATTGTCCCTTTTTGACACATTATTACCAATACAAATAGATCCTAAAACCTTTCCCTGAGTTGTTTCTCCTCCTTTACATAATCATCTAGTTTTTCCCTCTTTTTAACCTTCAATTCCTTACTTAACACCCTTTTGACTTATCAATTGTACTAGGTTGACCAAGTTGACCTAGTATAGTTTAGGGACATTTTAGCCCTTTCAGTTTGTTGACCTCTTAGTTGACCTAGCATAGACCTAATGAGTTATCCTAAAAATGTGCTAGGTCAATCAGGTTTACCTAGCACCATTGATATATCCAAATTATTTTAAGGTAAGTTTCAAATATAAATATAATGTCATTTTAGTCAATATTCATATATGCATTCAAGAGTTATTATTCACTCACACTTATTCACAATCTATTCTTCCACTATTATACTTGAGGATAGTTAGCTTAGGTTTCTTATTTTGGATAATATATTCTTATGGATAGGTCTTGGATGCTTTGGCCTAACAAAGTGATCTTTACGAACCACAAAGACCTCTTTCAAAGCCCTAATTCCAAGGGAGATATTGAGTCTTGATGGGTTCACATTTAGGTAAGTATTTTATAACTTTGTTCTCCTCTCTTTTAGTAGATATAAATATCATAAGTGTTGGATCAAATAATATTACTCTTCATATTATATGTATTAGGGTGTTGATCATACTTATTTTATTTGGGTTTCCCTATACATGTTTTGATTGCTTTGGTTTACTAACCCCTTGATTTATGCCACAAGCTTTGGTGTACACTATATTAGATTTTATTTTCTTGTTATTAGATTACTGAAATATTAAATCACAGGAATATTTTAGGGTTGATGTGTGATTGTGTTAGACTTTAAGATTTGGAACCCTACCTCACATGGTGTGTTGTGATAATTGATCCCCTAATCAAGTCTAATAGATCCTCACACTGGTCATGATCTTACTTAATAATTATATGCCCCCAATGTGAAGTGGAGGTGTACTTTATCACATCCAATCTAGGATTGATTTATAGACATAATGCATTTCTTATTGCATACAAAACCCTTCAAGTCATACCTTAAGATGACTATCTTGAATGATGAGTGACCTATTTTATAAGTGGAAACATGGTGGGTATATAAATTCTTTAAGTTATTTAAGAGTCATATGCATAAGCCTAATATTTTAACCAAGATATACATTATTTCCCCATATTCATCTTGGACATATACACTAAAACATCTTCACTCTTAACCCACTATGAAAAGATAGACCTATCACAGTCATATCAAGACTATTGTGTAGGTTAAGAGATGAGGTTATATTATTGAATTGGAGTCTTAGAGACATTGATAACCCCTATAAAATCAAATGATCCTATGAAAAATAATGGAAATGGAAATGTAGAGGTCAAAATTAAGGTCAAAACCTTCTCAACTCTCCACATGAGAGTAACTCGGTCTAGAGTTTGAAAGGCATTAGTTATGACTATAGGGTTAGGGAAATATGATAGTATGATGAAGTTTTAAAGAGTTTAGAAGGTTAGATAAGAGTATTAGGTGGATATTAGCACGCTAAAAAAAAACCCTAAAGATAGTAAAGTATCATTCCACTTCTCAATATCCACACATGTAGTCAAGCATACCTCATTCATCACCTATAGTCAGAGCTATGAGAAGAAGAGATAAGTTCCTCAAAGCTTACATAATATGTAATTGAGGGTAAAATGGGGGGTGATTAATTATTTCTTTTAAACCCTTAGTCTACACCTTATGTGGTCCTATGAGATGAACTAGGGACTTTAAAAGGTGTAGAAATATGTTACAGGTCATATGAATCATCAAACTCATATGTTATAGGTCATGTTTGAGGTAGAAGAATACAAAGGAATCATCAAACTCAGTCTTAGAACCACCTTGAGCTTTAATAATCTAAACACTCATCTTGAGTTGTACATTCAAGTACTTAGATATTTCATCACAAAATAACTCAAGGATAATTATCTTATAAGGAGTTGAGGACCTCAATGAAATTTAGATCCATAGATGAGAGATAGTGGTTCAAGAGCCCATATTTATGAACAAATACTAAGACTATAACCATGTCTAGAAGGCCTACAAAGAGCTCAAGTTTCACCAACTTGCACTAATATCTCCATTCACAAGGTGAATGGGACCCAAGGATTTTAAGGATTTTTAGGGAGTTCTATATAATAAACATCCATTAACATAATTTTAGGATTGGAGGTATGATCTTTATGGACCATCGTTAAGATGATAAACCTCCAAACCCCTGCTTAAACCCTAGTAATGACCTGACAAATAATATAGTGAACAATTGGCATCCATTTATAGTATAATGACCCTAGAAACACCTGAATCACAAATTAAACTCATAAGAAACCTTGTTTAGGTTACTAATTTATATGCATTGTTGTATAGACCTATCATAAATGGTACTTTTTCAAGGTTTTTTATGTTTATAGGGTGAAAAATTGTTTGATAAGTTACCAATAATTATAAGGGGTGGTTTTATACTTATTTCACATCTATATATAACTAAACACTCACATTTTTTCCTACAAAGTCTCATATAGGTCTTTGCAAAATAGCCAGTCTATAAATGCATGTAGAAGGTGGCATAATCACTTAAGTCAAGAAAAGTTAAAGGTGTGTAGTGTTTTTAAGGGTTAATTAATAGTATGGAACAATTTTTTAGGCATATAATATGATTATGTACTTTTCCGAAGGATCTTGTCAATGTTTTATGGTCAGTCAAGCATAAATAATGAAGTCACTAAGCCTAGTGGCTTACTAGGCCTACTTGGATCAAGAAGAGAAATTTAGAATGGCATAGAAGGGATGTTAAGAGCCAATTTATGACCATTATCACCTTATAACTATCCCTTTAAGGTAGGTAGGTACACTTTTCATAATCATAATGGAGGAAGAGGTAGTTTCAAGTCTAGTTAACATGCATAAAGGGTGATGGGTTTCTCAATGCCTCATGGGGGCCTAAGTACACCTCAATCACACCTTGTAAATACCAAGAGATAAGTTCTTGACCATTTTTGGCATGTACATGTCTTTAATAATTTGACTACATCCCCCACAACTTCATATCAATGCCTAAGGGCTCATTCAAGACTATCAATTTGAAGGCCAATACATGAAGGGGGTATGAGAGGCTATTATAACTCCTTATAACTAATAATGGAGTGGAATATGGTCAATTATGACCTTTTATCTACAAATTCATGCCATTTTACCTCTCTCTCTCTCTCTCTCTCTCTCTCTCTCTCTCTCTCTCTCTCTCTCTCTCTCTCTCTCTCTCTCTCTCTCTCTCTCTCTCTCTCTCTCTCTCTCTCTCTCTCTCTCTCTCCTAATTGTTATATTTATTCAAGAATTATTGCCTTTGTTTGTATCCCTCACTTGGGTATGAGGAGACTCTACCTAGACTTGCACCTTTTAACATCTTAAGCTAATTCAAATGATTATTTTCAGACTCTTTGATACTAGTTTAGTGTGTTATATTTTTTTTTCACATGTGGTATGTTTTCCTCCCTTGGTAGGTCTTAGTCTCACCTAGTTGCTAGTATATTGGTCTTATACAGGTCACATAGTATGTTTGAATGATAAGTGTCTAAGCTTCAATTAGAAGTTTGACTGATAAGTTCATTGATATAGACCTTATTATCACCCTCATGTTTTGACCATTTATTTTAACCTTTATGTGAAACACTTTTGCATAGGAGTCCTTAGAGTTATGAAATTTATTCACTTGTCTTGATTACTAGTGTTGGTTAAGGTCAACTTGAGTGGATAAGATATATTGGTGAATTACCACCCTTAGATTAGATTTTCCTTTATGCATACTCTGTATCCCTTTTCACCCTAAAATCAATAGGATTTTGTGAATATGATCCATAAGTGATGTACTTAGGGAGCTATCCCCATAATCTAAAGGTCTACCCCAGTCATAAGTCACACACAGCATTGGGCTATTCCCATGTTAGTCTAGCCATGAAGGGATGCTTAAACATCCTCCTTCTAGGGTGTAGGTTAGAGATCTAACAATAATCAAATTAAAAATTCCATGATATTCAAATAAAAGTAGCAAGCATCATGAAATATAACCCCAAATTAGTTTATTTCCATACAATTAGAGGTGATGGAGATCAAATTTATACATTTCTCAAAAGAAACCATGGATCCAACATCTAAGTATGTCATAAAATTATTCATTTTTAAATTATCAATTTTTAGTTGCTTCACATAATTGGTATGTAAATAATTCATGGAAACCCAAACCAACTCAAGGCCAAACTAGTCACAATAAAATTCCAAACCCCAACCACTTAGACACAATCTCAAATACAAGCATGTCTACCTTAAAATAGTAATCAATCATGGAAAAATCCTAACCAAAATCAGTAATATAAATACCCTTCCAACCAATGGCAATAAACATGGAAGGGGAATTAGTCATGGAATAATCTAAATGCTAGATTCTCATAATAATTATTTTTTAACCCTTTTTATTCATTTTAGATAGATAAGCGCTAAGGGGTTAGAGTAGCACAATCAAATGGATGAATAAAACTATTCTAAATTACACCAATTAAATTAATTTAGATAACATAATATAGTGAATCTATAAAATTTATAAATATATAATGTATGATGCCAATTTTTTAAATTTATGATTGGGTAGGAAAACTAGTCTAGGACTAACTACACCAATGAGGTTTCATGGGAGATTCTGATTGACCCACAAGATAGAAAAAATTGTAGTCCAAGAAAATTTTATATATTTGGCATCGATCCTTTGATCCAGGCAACCCCTTAAACGGACCCACTACACAAAGGTTATATTCTATGTCACAATATCTCATCCTTATATTAGGCTGATAGAGTATTACTAAAATGAATAGAGGGTCATGATTCTTCTAATTTTCATCTAGAACCATCCCTTGAATTTATGAGATCTTGATATTCAATATATGCATAAATAACCTTAAGGTAGGGAAACACCATATAATACTCCTTTAAGAAGGAATAACTCCACAATGTCTCTTCGAGGGGTGAACCTCCAATATCCTCTTACAATAGAAGACTCAATGCTTACTTGATATCTTTACCATGATAGTCATCTCCTATATATAGACATATATCTAACCCATGGATGGGTAACCTCCTAATCCCAATGTAGGCCGGCCACTACCCAATATACTAATTCCATAAGTTACTCCATTATTCTAGTATATTGTACCCATATAACTAACTAAGGGAATGTGTGCCACATGTCAACATCTCTATCCACCCATATACATTAATATATCATATCCCTATGTACATAGCATTACTTCCCTCCTTGACATGTTTCATCCTTGAAACATAGGAAGAAACCAAATAATGAGTGTGCTTCAAATCATTGCACACTTGTCTCCAATCTCGATCATCTAGCCATCCATATGTGATCTTGGTAGGTGATAGATCTCCAAGCTTATTTCCAAATTCCCTTGTGCTCCTCTAATTTCATTCATGATCATAATTATACTGCTTTGGTGTCTAAGCATAATTATTCCTCTTTTTATTCCATGTACCACATTTTACTATGTTTCTTTGATTCCAACCATGACCAAAATAGGTATTCTTCCATGCATGGTCATAGTGATTTCCCCATTCATTCCATGTTCCATAGTATTTTTTCTTTAGATTCCATACACATCCACAATGATTGGAAATTTTATTTCTTATATAGACAAAATTATTATTGTTATGACACTTCCTCACCTGGTTCCATGATTGTTTCCTCTCATGATGATGTGGGTGTCTATATACCTCAACCTTTTCCAATACTTTGACCTTATCCACCTTTTCCTTCTTTGTCTCTTTAGTAGATGAAGTGTTCCTTTCTAGTTGTAGTGTGTCTTTATCTATATCATCTGAATCTTCATCATGCTCTTCATCACCTATTTCAATCTCATCCTCATGATCTACCTAGATTGTTATTGGTGCCTTTTTCACTATGATATATTATAAAGTGATATTTTTTTTCCTATACCAAAAATTCATGAACTTTTTTTAAATATTAATATTCATTGTTCCCAAAGTCTATAACCATGGATATCCAAGAACTATATCCACATCATCCATATCCAAAGCATAAAAATCTAAATGCAAAACATATTTTTCCATAATGAGCTTCAAATCTTCAAACAATGAAATATTCTTACCATCTACTTGAATCTCCTTGATATTATTTTCTTGAACATGTAGATGCTTGGCCACATTCATGTTAATGAAGTTATACTTGTTGGTAGGGTTTGTGGACACAACCACCTTTTTCTTTTGAATGCATCCATGAAATTGAAAAATTGACTCAGATTTCTTTGGAACCAAATTATTTGAACCCTTTTCTTCTTCTTCTTCTTTACCATCATTATTTTTTTCCTCTTCTACATCCTCTTTTTTTTATACCCCATTGATCTAGGAAGAGTTGTTCCATTGTTTCCTGTTGATGGCATAAAATTGTGCTAGATCTTAACCAATCAACAATGGGAAGTTTCAAGTTGTGGGATAATGCGACTTGAAACAACCTCCAGGTTTTAAAGAAGTTGGTCTCTTATGTTTTATAGGTGTTGGGGAAAATGGATAGGAGACTAAACACAAATGCAAAATGCAGGAATTAAAACCTAACTATGGCAATGTGCCTAAGTATAATCCTAATCCTAACCAAGGCACAGTAAGACTATTATATGATTCAATTACATTTAAGAGCAGACAAGTGCATGATCAATGTAAAAGATTGGAATAATAGAAACAGAGGCTCACCACAGGAGAGACTTTTGTTGAGATACAGGAATTTTCAACCAAGGCATAGTGTTCAATCTTCTTAATAGAATCATCTGATAAAATAAGAGGTACAAAAGTCATGCATAGTTATGTAGAACTTTAGACTTCAAAAAATGAGACAAAAGCAAATAAAATATCCAATCACAACACTAGAAAATCTATAGCATAGACTACTTTGCAAATGACACAAATAACATCAACAAGGGCATAGTGTTCAATCTTCTTAATAGAATCTTCTAGTCATACAAAAGATGCAAAAACACACATAGTCATATAAACCTTTCAACTCAGGAAAATGGAACAAAAGCAAATGATATTATTGGTCAAAACTCTGAAAAGTCTAAAACTATAGAATTTTTCCCTCCTTTTTTTTTAGATTTTACCATTCTATTTATATAGCCTCAGATGTCCCCTTGATCACTTTATTTCCCACACAATTCCACTCCATCCTTCACTCATAGGGGACAAACAAATGACGCCTTCAATGTTATGGGGGGGCTCCAAAAATCTACCAAATGAATTGTTCCATCTACTCAAATTAACTCCAACTAATTTTCCTTCCATTTTGCTTTACGGCAATAGATACACAGAATACTCTATTATGTTTGAAATGGGAGAGGACACTTAATCAATTTTCATAAAATCCTCTAGGCATCAAAAAATGACACTTGGCACTTTTTGTTGAATTCATCAAAGACACGTGGCTCTCTCCTTTTCTTTGGCTGTATTATAGTTTTATTCGAGACTCATATTAGACTCTCACAGATGGTGACACTTAGTAGCTTCTACAGATTTTAAAGTAACATCTGGGGCCCACCACAACCTTTATTCAATAATGAAACTCCAAGATGGTCTCTCAAAAATTGGCACATGGTAGCCTCCGCTGCTTCTAGGAAGATACATGGCATCTTCCACTTCTTCTTCAAAAGGGTAGTTCAAGGTCTTTGTGACTACCACTTGGTGCTTTCTACTCTCTATGTTGCTTGAGCCATTGAAAGTCTTTGTCAAAAAGTGGAATGAAACATGGGTGCCTCTATGAGATTTAGATGCTGACATGTGGTACGTTTCACTTAACTACTACTAGATACGTGGCACATTCCATAGTTCTCTAGAAAGTTACAAAAAAGACCTTAGAAGATGCCAGCTGGTCGACTTCATGCTTTAGAAGGCAACATGCGGTGGCTTCCATGTGAACTCAACACTTATCACAAAATTGAAACAAAGAATTAGAAAAGAAAGAAAGGTAGTGCTCAAATGATGCCACTTGGTAGCCTCTGCTACATCTCGACACTTGATGGAGAATGAACTTGTGCCTTGCTCTGATTCTACTATTATGACCAAGCTATTGCTGGAACCAAAATTGTAGTGCTCGACTTAAAATTTAAATGCAACGTAGAGTAAAATTTTACTCTACATTTATTGGTGACCCTTAGGAATTTTGAGCCTGCTCAAAAAGAAACTCCACCTTCTACTAGATCAAAATTGTGAAAGTTATAGCTTCAAAAGAGTCGTCGACAAATGTTTAAAACACTTATTCAAAAGCAAAGTAGGAAAACAACAAAAAAATAATGCAAAGAAGGGAAACTATTTAACTATAATAAATGAGATACCCAAGTCAATTGAAATGTTTCAAATGGATTCCATTTATAGGAATCTCTTTAGGTTCTCCTTCCATTAACTGTAGCTCAAAAGAATTCTCTTACTTGAACGCATAAATTCTATATGGACCAGTCCATAGTGCTTCAAATTTGGTATGCTGACCTAGCTTAGTAGCGCTTGCGTCCCATTTCAAGACAATCGATCCCACTTCAAAATTAGGATTTGAAGTCCTTTTATCAAAATAATTCTTAACCATTCCCTAGTGCTTGATTAATGAATCATGGGCCATGTCCCTCTTTTCCTAAACTTCTAGAAGTTTTATGAGTTTGACCTGCATGGGGCCATTTTCTTCAATCTCAATTTGTTTGATCAACTGGAGAGCAAGGATTTCCAAACTTAAAGGAATCATAGTAGACTTCCCATATACCAATTCATATGGAGATGTTTTGATCACTTGCTTGGGCATGATCCTATCAGCCTACAGTGCTAGATTAAGCACCTTGTGCCACTCTTTGTGATGATCAACACCTATCCTTTTGATGAGTCTTATCAGGTTCTTGTTGGTTGATTCTGCCAGACCATTACCTTGAGGGTAATAGTTAGATGAAGTTTTTAGATATATTCCATGTCTTAAGGCAAAGTTAGATACTCTATACCCCAAGAATGCTTTAGAATTATCTAAAATTATAGTATGAGGTGCCCCAAAGTGAGTAGTGATATCCCCTAGAAAATCTAGGATCACATTCTCTGTTGCTTCTTTAAGTGGGACTACTTCAGTCCATCTGGTGAAATAGTCTGTGGCAGTCAATATCCATTTGTGACCCAAGTTAGACACTAGATTTATCATCCCAATGAAGTCAAGACCCCATTAAGCAAAAGGCTCATCCACAACTATAGGACTCAGTGGCATGGCTGTGTTCCTCCACATCCGCACATAATACTGGCAGGACTGACATTTTCTAACTAGCTAATAATAGTCTACAAATAAAGTAGGCTAGAAATATCCTACTTCACTTATCTTTATGGCTATGGTTTTTGTATAAAAATGCCCCCTGATGTTCCATGATGCATCTCATGTAGTATCCTCTTAGCTTCATCCTATTCTACACATCTTAACAATTTCTCATCAAAATTCCTTTTGAAATGGACTTATTTGATTAAAACAAAATGAAATCCATGTATCCTATAATATCTTTTCTTGTTTCAAGGGAGTTCTCTCAGATAAACCCCATTTTTCAAAAATTAGATCATGCTTGTGACCCAGGATTCCTGATTAACCTCTTGTAATTTTAGCACTATCTCTGGCTCTCTTTCTGAATCTGCTTCTTAAGTAACATCTTTTCCAGTTCTTGGGTCATGTATTGGCATAGACCCCTACCTCTAACTAGCTTGGTGGGTCTGACCTCCACATCATATTCAAGGATATTAGTGATCCAATTGGCTCTTTTCTTGGTAACCTCTCCTTCCATGATGTATTCCCTGGCACTTGGGTGAGCCACAAGTATCAAAATTTTGTTCCCTGATATCAGATGCCTAAATTTCTTGAGGGCTTTCACCATGGTATAGGCTTGTCTTTCCAAAAAATTATACCTAGTCTCATAATCTCTGAGAGTTCTTGAGAAAAAGGCTATTGGGTGCTCCCCCTCCAGCTTGCCATTATTTTGAGTTAGGATAATAACAATACTTGACTCCCTTCCATAAGTATACATCATGAAGGGCTTGGAAAAATTTGGATTCTTGAGCATTGGGGCTACTGAGATGGCCTTTTTGACCCCCTCAAAAGCTTGCCTTCCTTCTGTAGTCCACTTGAAGACTAGGTCCCTTTTAAGCAAGAGTGTCATTGGTCTAACCAAGCTTGCAAAATTAGATATGAATTTACTGACAAAATTGATCTTTCCCAAAAAGGATTGGACTACCCTTTTATTGGTTGGGAGAGGTAGGTCTATTATAGCTGTGATCCTCTTGGGATCTATAGAAGCCACTTCCTTAGATACTATGTGCCCCAATAGTTTACCTTGAGGTATAAAAAAAATACATTTCTTAGGATTCAATGATATCCCAAAATCTTGACATTTTTTGAAGACAAATTCCAAATAATCAAAATGATCATCAGCATTCTTTGAGAAAATAGTGAGGTCATCCAGATAGACTAGGATGACCGTGTTGATTAGTTCACCAAAGGCTATGTCCATCACCCATTAAAAGGTGGCTCCTATATTTGATAAGTTGAATGGCATCTTTGCGTAGCCAAAAGTCCCCCATTTGGTGGTGAAGGTAGTTTTATACTGGTCTTCCTCTACTAGCCAAATCTAATTATACCCAGAGAAACTAGAGAAACCATCAAGTAAAGAAAACCTCTCTGATCCAGCCACAGTTTGCAGAATTTGTTCCATGGAGGGCAAGGGATAGTGGTCTTTCAGAGATGCTCTATTCAAATCTCTAAAGTCTACACATAGTCTTACATCTCCATTCTTTTTTCTAATTGGGACTAGATTTGATACCCAGGTTGAGTGCTTGATTGGAAATATTATTTTGGAATCTAGAAGTTTCTACAACTCATCTACCATTAGAGGCTCAATCCTTGGATTTACTGGCCTCTATTTCTACCTAATGGGTTTGGATCCTTTAGTCAACTCTATTGTATGCTAGATAATGTCTCTATTGTATCCATGAAGGTCATCATAGCTTCAGGCTATGACCCTATCATACTTTTGGCACAACTCGATTAATTTTTCCTTCTCTTCCTGAGTTGCAAAATTTCTAACCTTTAGTCTTTTCCCATCACTCACCTCTACCTCATAATAGTCTACTTTATCTACTTGGAACCTTTTCTTTTCTAGGATTACATCCTCTGGGTCAAACAAATTTTCTAAGGTGATCAATCCCTTAGGGAGCTTATTAGTCCTTAATTGAATAATCTGATCACCATATGCCTCTTCAATTTTAGTTTGAAACTGATCCAAAAACTCATTTGATTGTTGTAAGAAAGATACCACTTGAGCATCATTTTTAAACACTTGCCAATTCTCATCATTGTCTGGGATGGTTGGCCTCACTATAACTTTTATGGACTCATTGTTGACTAATAGGCTAGTTGCTGGGTTAAACTATGAGCCAATTTGAGCCATCCTATTAGCCTCAGTGTTTTGACTTCTATGGATTATTTCAATGTTTAAGGCATCAAAATATTATATTAAATCCCAAATCCTATGCCTGTAGGACCTCATTCTCACATTCTTGGCTGCTACTTTTTCCCGTATTTGCTTCACTACTAGTTCTGAATCTCCTTTTACTTTTAGGTTCCTTATTCCCTTTTTTTGGGTTAACAGGAACCCATGTACTAAAGATTAATATTTTGTATCATTATTAGTGTAAGCAAATTAGAATCAAATAGCCCTTAAAATTTTATCACCATTTGGAGCAGTAAGACAAATCCCAGCTCCAGCACCATGTTTACTTTTAGCCCCATCAAAATTCAAAATCCAGAGCTCTAAATCTTGAGCAGTAGGTGCCTCTTCTCTTATAACATTTGGAATCACTTGATCCTCATCAAAAATGACATGCGTACCCAAACCAGTAAAGTCATAGTTTCCATATGGGTCCCTATGCATCATAGCCAACAACTGGTTGTTTTCTTCTTCTTGATCATGCTCTATCCAGTCTCCTAATTCTTCAACAAAATTTATTTCTTCTTTATTCAACATGGCATGATCTGATTCTAATCTTGTTGTTGGTTTATTGGTGATGTGGTCTTTGGACAGTGGTTCAGATAGAATATTCATCTTTGAACCATATCTGGTTCTCAAGATGAGATGAGACCAGTCAAGAGACATATATCCTCCTATTTTTGCCATAAAGTCTTAGGATAAACATAAACCAAAGATGGGAGGTATATCTATGACAACTATATCCTAGTTGACAACTACATTGTGGCATGTGAATAATTACAGGCAGATTTGTTTAATTCTCCTTATGGTTTGCATTATTTTGTCATTTAGCTGCATAACTCCTTTTGCAAGGGGTTCATAATTTATTTTCAAGCCATCAGCTATTTGCTTGGGCATCATAGTTGTGCTAGCTCCTAAATCTATCAATGCATTATGCAAGAGTTTCTTCCCAACTATTAGAGTCAAATAGAAAGGCTCTGGCTTGGATTTACTTACTTGTGCTACATTGTTCACGAAGGCTGTTGTCATTGGAGGAACCAGATCTTTGAGCTTTTCCTTTCCAGCAGGTCCTCCCTTGGTAACAGCATCCTTGGGCACTGCTTGCCCTTATAGAGCTTCTTGTAGTAATGTCTTTTGTTTAGGAATCACCAAAATATCCCATATCAACACTTGTGCCAGAGTTTTCTTTAATTGGTCCACTACATTGATCGGTACCAAAGACTGAGTTTTTTGGAAATATGGATACCTTGTCTTTTATTGAATATGGATAGGCATCCCTTGATCTTGTACCAATTGGGGTACTTCTTGTCTAACTGTAGCATTCCTTTGCCCTTGAGATGGAGGATTATTCTTGGCTTGACCACTTACAAACTCAAGTTGCTCCACCATTCTCCTCTTTGATCTAGTATAGTAGTCAGATTATACTACTAGCCTTTGGAAGGTGGATTCTTCATTCAATAAAATTGCTTCATCCTCAACACATGAGAACAAGGCATGTTTTGGGGCTATTTATTCCTCTTTTTGCAAGGACATTCCTTGCATCTGAGCCACTAGAACTAAATTTTGCATGCCGAGAGACTGGTATGCTTGACTGCTACTAGTACTAGCAAACTGGCCATCCATTATTCTCTACTCAGCTACCCTTTGTTGTAGGTTGCCCCTTGGACAATCTCTAGGTGTGTGAGCATTGTTTCAAGGGAAACACCAAGCATTAATATCATCCACATAATTATTCTAACCTAGAACCATTTCCCTACTTGAGTTGGGAGGGAGGGTCTGTGAGGGTGTGGGAACTGCAACTAATTGATTTGTTGGTTGATGGTTGGTTTGCCTTGGAGGGACTTGATATTGGTTTGGTTGGGATGCAAACCTATTTCCTTAATAGCCTAGATAAGGAGGCTTAGGGAAAGTGTTTTGTTGGCTCTTCATATTAATCAGCTCATTGGAGAATGTCCTTAGCATACTCTTGATATCATCCATCTCAGATGACTGAGCAGGGACCGGCTGCTTCAAAGATGATGAAGGGTAAGTATACATACGCATAGGGGGGTTTACAGTTTTAGGAACCTCTTGAGGAAAGGAAAGGAGATTTCTAAGAACATAGGCATGGGAGGCCTTGGGGGTAACTTTTTGGCATCAATTAAATGATTTTTAGCTCTAACCACAAGGTCATAAGATGCTGGCAAAGTGTGTCCTCCCAGTGACTGAATCATAGCAGATATATCTAAATTTAAAGCTTTGAGATAGAATACTATGGCCATACCAAGGGGTGGCTTAGCTTTATTAGGGATTCTATCCCAAGTTTTCTATAATTTGGTATTAAAGTCAGTCATGTCCTCTTGAGGTCCCCCTTGGATAGTGATCAATTATTGTAATAGGGAAGACTTATCACCCTTCTCTACAAATCTTTCAAAAAATAGATCTCCAAGCTGGTCCCATGTAGAAATGGTATTTGGGGTCAAAGACTGATACCATTCTACCACCTTCCCTTTGAATGAGGCTGCTAACAATCTTAGGGCCACATTTTGCTCTGTGACACCATGTATGGCACAAACATCTGATACATCTTAAAGATGTTCCATGGGTGTTTTTGAGTCTTTCCCACTAAATTTGGGTAGGGCCTTTAGAGCATTTCCTAGAATAGGGTCCCAAATAACTGGTGGTGTTGGGAGGATTAAGGGGATACCAGTGTTCTAGCTCGCATAATTTTTCAGAGGGATGTTGGCTCCCATGTTCGATACTGGTAGAAACTAGTTAGCTCTTCTTCTCAAACTAACTACTAGAGGTGGAAAAATAATACCTGGATTTATACCATATTGTGATTTGGTGATTGGTCCACAACTCTGACTCCTCGTAGCTCTTTGGTTCATGTAGTCTTGATATAAACTTCAAGACCGGTCCCACCGGGAGTGCCAAAAACTATTGATGGCATAAAATTGCACTAGATCTTAACCAATCAACAATGGGAAGTTTAAATTTGTGGGACAATGTGACTTGAAACAACCTCTAGGTTTCAATGAAGCTGGTCTCTTTTGTTTTATAGGTGTTAGAGAAAAGGGATAGGAGACTAAACAGAAATGCAAAATGCAAGAATTAAAACCTAACTATGGTGATGCACCTAAGTGTAATCCTAATCCTAACCAAGGCATAGTGAGACTATTATATGATTCAATTACATTTAAGAGTAGATAGGTGCATGATCAATGTAAAAGATTGGAATAATAGAAATAGAGGCTCACCACAGGGGAGACTTTTGCTGAGATATAGGAATTGTCAACCAAGGCATAGTGTTTAATCTTCTTAATAGAATCCTCCAATCACATAAGAGGCACATGCACAGTTATGTAGAACTTTAGACTCCAAAAAATGAGACAAAAGCAAATAACATTTCCAATCACAACACTAGAAAATCTACAGCATAGACTACTTTGCAAATGACACAAATAACATCAAGGGCATAGTGTTCAATATTCTTAATAGAATCTTCTAGTCATATAAAAGATGCAGAAACACACATAGTCATATAAACCTTTCAACTCAGGAAAATGGAACAAAATCAAATGATATTATTGTTCAAAAATCTAAAAAGTCTAAAACTATAGAATTTCCCCCTCATTTTTTTTAGATTTTACCATTCTGTTTATATAGCCTCAGATGTCCCCTTGATCACTTTTTTTCCCACGTAATTCCACACCATCATTCACTCATAGGGGACAAATAGATAGTGCCTTTAATGCTATGGGGGGCTCCAAAAATCTACCAGATGAACTATTCCATCTACTTGAATTAACTCCAGCTGGTTTTCCCTCCATTTTGCTTTGCAGCAATAGATACATGAAATACTTTGTTATGTTTGAAATGGGAGAGGACACTTAGTCAACTTTCTAAAAATCATCTAGGCATTAGAAAATGACACTTGGCACTTTTTGCTGGATTCATCAAAGACACGTGGCTCTCTCCTTTTCTTTGGCTGTGCTATAGTTTTATTCAGGACTCATATCAGACTCTCATGGATGGTGATACTTGGCAGCTTTTGTAGATTTTGAAGTAACATCCGGGGCCCACCACAACATTTATTTAGTAATGAAACTCCAAGATGGTCTCTCAAAAATTGGCACATGGCAGCCTCCACTGCTTCTGAGAAGATACATGGCATCTTGCACCTCTTCTTCAAAAAGGTAGTTTAGGGTCTTTGTGACTGCCACTTGGCACTTTCCGCTCTCTATGTTGCTTGGGCCATTGAAAGTATTTATCAAAATGTGGAATGAAACATGAGTGCCTCTATGAGATTTGGATGCTAACATGTGGTACGTTCCACTTAACTATTACTAGATACGTGGCACATTCCATAGTTCTCTAAAAATTTACAAAAAGGGCCTTAGAAGACGCCAGCTGGTCAACTTCATGCTTCAAAAGGTGACATGTAGTGGCTTCCATGTGAACTCAACACTTATCACAAAATTGAAACAAAGACTTAGAAGAGAAAGAAAGGCCATGCTCAATTGATGCCACTTGGTAGCCTCCGCTGCATCTTGACACTTGACAGAGAATGAACCTATGCCTTGCTCTGATTCTACTGCTATGACCAAGATATTACCAAAACCAAAACTAGAGTGCTCGACTGAAAATTTCAATGCAACGTAGAGTAAAATTTTACTCTCCATTTCCCATGAAGAATATTGTTACACAAAACTCAATTAATTAGATCACCAATGTCGTGTAAGCCCAAACAAAGAAAGAGATAATTCTATTTTCCAAAAAATGTCCTTAGTATTATTCTCTTTAAAAATAAGCCACCATTCTTTATCATCAACATCATTTTCCCCTAAAATTTTTTGCAAATCCATGTCCCACAAAAAAAAATTAGGGTTTATGAAACCCTAAAATGTTAATAACTCATACAAAACTAATCCATAGAATTGCAACCAATCACTCCAAACAACTCAAAAAATTCTGAAATTTGATAAGATCTTGATATTCAATATATGAAAAAATACCCTTAAGGTAGGGAAACGTCATATAATACTCCTTTAGGAAGGACTAACTCCACAATGTCTCTTCGAGGGGACAACCTCCAATATCCTCTTAGAATAGAAGACTCAATGCTTACTTGATATCTTTACCATGATAATCATCTCCTATATATAGACATCTATCTAACCCATGGATGGGTAACATCCCAATCCCAATGTAGGATGACCATTACCCAATATACTAATTCCATAAGTTACTCCATTATCCTAATATATTGGACCCATATCACTAACTAAGGGGATGTATGTCACATGTTGGCATCTCCATCAATCCATATACATTAATATATCATATCCCTAGGTACATAGTATGAATACAAAAAGTATTCGATCCATGTTCTTGACACACTCATTGAAATCTTATATTGTATCATGTAATTTTCTCTTTTATCAAAAGTAAATGGGTTCAAGCCCAATATTGATTCTTTCAAAAAGTGGGCCAATAAAAGAAGGAAATTGAAAGGACAATTCAAGGTGGTTTCCCTTATTATAAACTTATATGTTAACTTTAACAACTAAGAGGATTGTTTTAAATTTTTGACTGAGGATCCCTAGTTTATTGGAAAGTCTAATTTATCTCTAAGGCATTGGAAAGTTGGTACTAACTTGAATAACTCAATAATGGAATATATACATATGTGGGTCTCAATCCCCAAGTTCCCATTGGAATATTTTGATCTTGTTTTTATTCTCAACATATCAAGGGCCCTTGGCCAAAATATCATGATTGATCTAGTCACCAAATCTCACCAAAGGATGGTCACAACTAGATTCTAGGTATTCATCCCTATTGACAAACCTCTTCTCCATTCTATATTGCTTAAATCTAAATATGGATCTTGGTATAAAAGTATTATTTATGAAAACATTGCTATGATTTGAAATAAGTGTAACACACTTAGCCATATCTCACAATATTGTCCCAAGATCCCTAAAACTCCCCAGGTTACCAAGCATTTATGATTTAGAAAACTACATTCCAAGGAAATGGCTAATACTTTGACATCAAGTGGTAAAAATGTTGACCTTGTCAACCCTTAAACTAATAAATTGAAATCCCTGACACCCCCAATCCATTCTCCTAATGGAAACATGCTCCCATCTATGCAAACTCTCTCATCACTGCATAAGATAAGGTACCTCATGACACAAGTTTAGTCTTTAACTAGTGTGAGGACCCTATTCTAAAACAGCCTAATATGCATAATCTTCTAGCTTTAATACAAAGGGTGTTTCAAATCTAACCCAAGGATCTTATCTTGTTCTAGAAGCTATAAGTCATAATCCTTTAGAATTACTCCACAATAAAATCCTTTTTCTATTAATTAATAAGAAAATCCCATTACATCAGGAAAGTAAACCTTTGATTGAAGTGACCTTGAAATTATGAAGAAATGGAAATCTATAAAATCACCCTAATTCTGGAAGGTAAAGCTTCTCAAAAAAAGGTAGAGGATACCTTGATCAAAGAAAATGGATCCCTCTTAAAAAGGCTAAAATCACTATCGAAATATCTAGGTCAGTGCTTTACAATAACCCCTTATAAATAACGCATAGGGGAAGAAGGAAGTTAGATCTAGGAAAAATCTAAAAAAGGTAAAAATAAAATAGAGATAGGATATGGTCCTAAACATCTAGGTAAAATGCCTAAGTAGATGGTCAGAAGGAAGGAGATAGTGAAATAGCCAACCGTAATCAAAGAACACTTAAATTATCCAGATCAAAATAATGAAACTCATTTCTTGGAATGTGAGGGCTTTAAATAACCCCAAAAATAGAAGCTTGTTAATAATATTATAAAAATAAATGAGCCTCAGGTCATTATTTTACAAGAAATTAAAATGTTTTATGAAATGTTTGAGAAATGTACCAAAAAATTATGGAATATGTCTAACCATTTTAGTGTAAGCTCTAAAGGGGATTCAGGTGGTATTTCTACTTTATGTAACTATTAAGAATAGGATGGGGAAGTTATTTTTAAGAACTTTAATCATCTAGTGATTCTTTTCAAAAATAAATTATCTAAATAAGAATGGATCCTATCAAATATTTATGCCCCTAATTCTAGAATGGCAAGGAGGAAATTTTGGGAGGATTTAGTGGATTTTATAAATTTTATAAACAACTAGAAATAGGCCCTGGATGGGGACTTTAACTCCCCCTTGACCCTGATGTAAAATAAATGAATATTTATAGGCTTCTAAGAAAGTATGGTAGAGCTAAATGAACTCATTTTTTAATATGGTTTGATAGATGTGGAACTAAAAGGGAACCAATTCACATGGAAAAATAGAATAATTGACTTGGATCTAATATAGGTAAGACTTGACATATTCTTGGCATCTTTAAATTAGGAATTAATTATTCCATCTCTTTATACTTTCCCCAAAATAGGTTCAGACCATGACCCTATCATCTTTAAAGGGGAAATGGTGCCCAATTTTAAAAGCATTCATTTTAGATTCAAAAACATGTGTATTCACCATTTCAATATTTTTCAATCTATAAAATAATGGTGGAAATAATTTTTCTTTGGTTTGGATATGTATATATTAGTTAAGAAACATAATCACCTAAAAATCAAATTAAAAATGTGGAATAGGGAGGTCTTCAGTAATATTTTTACATATAAAAACAAATTTATGAGGAACTTATTGTTCTATAACAAAAGTTTTCCATCCATGGATCTAATGAGCAATCTTGCTCAAAGGAAAAGGAACTACTTAATAACTACCACAACTTTGAAGTAAAAGAAGAAGATTTATGGAAATAGAAGTCTAGATGTTTATGGTTGAAGGAAGGAGATATAAATATTTTTTTTTCATCAACATGATTCAAAAAATAGAAATTAAAATTTGATTTTTGAGATACTACTTGAAGATGGTAGGAAATGCAAGGATCCTAATGATATAAACACCTAAACTATCACATACTTCAAAAATTTGTTGAAATAATATAGATCACCCAATGTATGTCTAAAATAAAAAACTATACATAACATCCCTTGAATTATTATGGTGGATTATAATGAGTAAATCCTCAAGCCTCCTTTAGTGATGATAATAAAGTAGTGGAGTTTTATATGGAGGGAAGTAAATTCCCAAATTTATATGATTTTTCCCCTCTCTTCTTTCAAAAATTCTAGGATATCATTCACTTAAAGGTGGAAGCAGCAGTTTTTTATTTATTTAGAGTTAGTACCATACTAAATGAGTTGAATAATATGTTTGTAGTCATTATTCACAAAAAAATGAGAAAATAAATTTAAGGAGTTTAAACCTATAATATTATGCACTACAACCTATAAAATATGTTCCTTGATGTTGGTTAGAAGGATTCAAGCAATTCTTGAGAGAATAATTGATGAGCATCAAGGTGCCTTTATTTTTAGAAGATAAATCATAGATGGAATTACCACTATAAATTAGGCCATTCACTCTATTCACACTTATAACAAACAAGCTATGTTTATTAAACTCGACATGAATAAGGCTTATGACAGAGTCTCATAGAGGTTGGTATAGAAAGATCTTGAAAATTTTGGTTTCAATTCTATCTTTCAAACCCTTATTTATAATTTCATATCCACCCCCAAATTCTTAGTGATAATCAATGGGGTACCCAAAATCTACTTCTCTTCCACTATAGAGCTGAGACAAGGGAATCCTTTATCACCATACTTGTTTATTATTCTTTATAAATTATTGGGTAGATACATTAAGGTTGATAAAACTCAATACCTTATCAAAGGA
This sequence comes from Torreya grandis, assembly GCA_037957365.1. Classification (NCBI taxonomy): domain Eukaryota; kingdom Viridiplantae; phylum Streptophyta; class Pinopsida; order Cupressales; family Taxaceae; genus Torreya; species Torreya grandis. The sequence continues at coordinate 1,221,283 of JARHVA010004936.1, read as the reverse complement.
ATCATAGTGGCTCAGAGCATCATTTTTGTTATGAATGAGAAGTTTACTAATGACATTTTATTACTTGGGGAAGCATCAATTGTTGAAACCATAATTTTCAAGAAAATCCTTATGGGATATGAGCAATTTTCCAATCAGTGCATTAATTTCTCTAAAATCTCAATCTTCTTTATGAACATGCAAATGGGACTACAAAAAAATTTGGCCTCTATACTTGGATTTAAGATAATTTATTTCCCTTCCACACATTTGGGAACTCCACTATTTCCATGGAAATTGAAGACATAAACTAGAATACACTCATTGATATAATCCAAAATAAATTAGTTAGATTGAAATTTGATGTCCTCCCCTAAGCTGGAAATATTTAAATGCTCAAAATCTCAATCCAAATCATCTTGATCTATTTCATGCCCATATTTGAGTTGCCAATAAAAATAGATGACAAGATAGAGGAAATTCAATGCAAATTTTTATGGAGAGAAATGGAGGAAAAATTCAAATTCCCACTTGTACAATGGGAATAAGCATGCCCTCCTAAATCTAATGTAATGTTGGACCTTTAAAAGCTAAGAAATATAAATAAATCCCTACTTGAAAACTTGGGATGGAAAATCTTAAAGGAAGGCAAACAATGGACCCACATTATCAAGGCAAAATACTTGGAGATTAATAATGAGGAATTTTTTCTCTTGGAGGAAGGCTCATCCAATGGGTCATCCATTTGGAAAGCCATACCTTTTATAAAAAATATCCTTTAAAAATGATGTAGATGGAAGATTGAGAATGAGGAAACTATGGATTTTTTGGATTATACCTAAATTTTTATAGTTCCATTAGGATACCAAGAATAATGGATAAATATAATTCATATATTCAAAAAATCCTTGAGATCTAAATTCAAGAACTACTAATCACTAGAAAATGTAATTCCCATTTGAAAACCCTTACAGATTTATTCTACTAATGAGGAGAAATAATAGGCCCTGCTTAGGCTAAACATGTAAATTTAGGACATTCAAATTACTTGCCTCCTGAGGGAGGAAAACCTAATCTAACCTGATGAAGAGACTATTTATTTCTCTATTAAATATAGATATAGGGTGGATTTAGGATTGAAATATGAATGGGAGGTTTGGCACCCTCTTCAGATCATATACTTAACTCCTAAGTTCAACATTTTTTTACTAGCTAGCAGTGCACAATAGGATCCTCACTAGTGACAATCTAGTTAAGTAGGAAAAGAGTTTCCCCAACTATTGTGCCCTCTATTAATATTAAAAATAATCCACTAATCATATTTTTATGGAATTCACCTTTATCTCATCTATCCTGGATCTTCTACTTCAACACTTTCTTCTTTCCTAGGTGTGGCCTAGCTCTTTATAGGATTTGGTAATTTAGTGGAAACCACATTGGGGTATTCCTTCCCTAAACTTCTTATGGCACATGAATATACCACACTTCCTTTAGGACATTTCAAAATCAATGAAGATCATATTTTTGAAAATAAAAATAATTTTATGGGCATTATTTTTAGATGACTATGTTCCTCAATTTAGAGAATTGGTAAGCTTTTTAGCCCAAGGACAAAGCTAATTATTTCCCTATATATTCTTCCATTTTTATCTAATAGAAACTTTCCTAGATTATTGAATTTTATAAACCCATGGTGTTGATACATTCAACCAAGTGGTCATTTCCCTCGACTGGGTGGATGAAACTCAACTTTGATGGTTCCTCTAAAGGAGATCCAAACAATGTTTGGGGGTGTCATCAGGGATCATGAAGGGAAGGTATTAAATGCCTATATTGGACCATTGGGTCACCAAAAAAACCATGTTTTTGAAGTTATAGAATCCATTTAGGGCATTCAACTTGATTTTTGAGCCCTCATTCCCAATCTAATTATCAAGGGTGACTCCCTCAATATACTAAATTTTTTATCAATAAAAATCATTTGCTCCCAGACTATCAAATATATAATTAATTATTTTTTTAGTATCATTTCCACCTTCGAGGAGTCATATATCACCCACATCTTCTATGAAGGAAACCCTATTTTAGATTGCCTAGACAACAATGGGGTTGGAAGGAAATAATGGCCACTTGGGATGATGTCATCTTAATCTTGACCCAACATGCAATAATTTTAACTTAGGGAAAGTATAACTTCCCCCTCATACTTTTATAATTGGCATATTAAGGAATTTAAATCCTACACCTAAGACATTATTAACAACTTTCAAGTTTGATCATTGAAGTTTAATTCTAGATTTTTCCACTATAATACTAAGAAAAGGAGAAGTATCATTCAATATCAAATGGGGGATGACCTTGACCATATAAAATATATGTCATGTATTAATGTGCATTGGAATAATAATTTATGGAAGAAGCTGAGAAAATGGGGCCTAACTAAATTTATGCTAAAGATTAAAGGCCATAATGAGGTTCTATCTAAGGAGTTTATTCTCACTTAGCATAAATCACCCATGAGGCTAAGGGAAAATTGTAATACAGAGCTAATGAAGATTTTTTTATGAATAGAAATCATGTTAAAGACCAACAAGAAGGGTTTTTCGTGGCATGATCTTCCCCATAGGTGTTCAAAGGTATGTTTACAAATCATGAAATAATTAACCCTAGAAGGTAAGTATACCTTGGTTTTTTCTCCTCACACTTTACTTAATATTTTTTTTGGATAAATAATTAGCCTACCATACTACCTACTTAAGTCCCTTGAATCCACATCCCTTACTTTCCTAGTCAATGATAAAAATGATATAATCCACCATGTCCTTATCCTTATATTAATCCAACATGGTGAAACCATGTATGGGAAAACCATTCATATAGATGAAGACTCCCTAGTCAAGGAAAATCTTGTGGAAGACAACCCTCTCAGGGATACCCTGGATAATAACCCTTTTAAGGAAGATTCTAGGCTAATAGAAAATTAAGAAGGATCCCCATCCCAAGCCCTCCTAAAATCATCTTTCACCTTTTCCAAGTTAACTCCCTTCAAGGTCCCTCCTGTGTTATAACATGCCTCATCAAGCAATAAATTCATAACTATGTCCATTCTTCAAAAAGAGTGGTTAGTCCTAGGAGTAGGGGTCTTAATAGATTGGTGGATAATAACACTAATTAGAGTAAGAAATTGGGTATTTTCCTATAGAAATTGGAAGGCATTGGGATGGATATGTTTGTCCTCATAAAAAATTGGAATGAACTTAAGGTGGAAATAGTCAAGCTCAAATATGAGTTAGATAGGGGAAAATATAAGAAAGTCTTCTAGTAAAAAAAATAAGGGAATAGTGAATTAGGTCAAGAACTCACAGAAGACACCCTGGCTTCCCTGAAGGAAAAAATAATAATTAGAATCCCCCAGATGAAGGTAATATAGGCCCTTCTAAAAAGACCTTCCAAATTTACCCAAGGAAGAAGCAACTAGGATCTATTGTTAGAGAAGAAAAAAGATACTAAAGAAGTTTCTTCAGAAGAGAAATCCATCTTAGAGGAGGTTTAAAGTTATTTATTGGGTACTTACTATTTGTTGTTTTATCTTGTATACTTTTCCTATTGGTCATTTTAAGTTTTTATTGATGGTATTATATTTGGTAGCTTATGGGGATTTGTCTTTAGACTTTGTCACTTATTTTATATAAACTTATGGTTATTGGATCCTTGAGAAACCAACATTATTTTACCTATCGAGTAAAAAAATTATGATGTCAATTGATATTATTATAATTGAAATATAAAAAAAAGATAATAATTAGTTTTTTTATGGATATGTAGGTATATCTAACATGTATAGATGTAGGAAGATGAATACTAATGCTCAAAATCCCATTGTCATATTCTATCAATATTATTTTAAGAGGCCTAGACACTAATATCAACCTATGGACACTAACTTTTATGTTTCTATCAGATACATAATATTCATTATATTCAAAAGTGACCTCTTAGAAATACTAGGGTTTTTTGTTAATTTTGTATTGATATGTCAAAACTGCATGCATAGGATCTATATGACTGTATATAAATTAGACCTTAGTTTTTCACCTTAGGTCATCTTACCTTGCCAAAAATGTATTAGTGGGCTTACGAAGTGGATCTAACCTCAAGGACCCTTTTGTAAATGAGTGCTACCTACATAACCAATACTCTAAGGAGGGCCTCAAACATATTTATTTCTCTCCTAAGTTTGGAATTATGTGTGCACAAGGGTACAATATGCTATATACAAGGGCATGCAATAATATATCTTGTAACTTGAAACATATTAATCATGGGTTGTTATTTGAATGTTTCATACATGTATTATGACTACTTCTATGAATGATATATAAATATGTGAAAATAGGGTAGTATAACTTAGTCGTGTAATTAATTGAATGAGCTTGAATACATTTTTTATTGGTATTTTCTAAATGGATAATGAGAAGGATTTAATTTATATTGATACCACAAATTTTTAAAATATCTCATGGAAATTTTAGATAAAATAAATAGTTTGACCCATATTTTTTGAAATATTTGTAATTGGGATGAATTTTGAGGTATAAACACTAGATAAGGAATCTATACACTAGCACCAATGCTAGTTTCCTTATGTTAATGGTAGTGTTCAACATGATAAAAAAAATATTTGAGATTTATAACTAACACTAAATAATAAAAATCACATTTTAATCTTTTTTTAGTGTATAAGTGATCTAGGTCATCATAATGATAGGCTTAAACCATAAGATAAGTAGTTAGGCACAATGAGATGTCTAATTCAATCCTTATGATATTGGGAAGGTATATAAGTAAAGGGTGGAACCCTTATTAGTATTTTTCAAGTGTATAAGACTAAGATGATATATATAATTATATTTTAGTTTCTACATCCCCCCAAATTTAATCTAGTAATGCATAAGGATGAAATTACTAGGTTAAAGTAAATAAATGTGTACATGGGTGTGTATAACACACCTTGACTTTGATTTAACACTCATGACTTTTTTATTGGTGTATAACTTATAACCAAAATCATGTTATAATATTCCATGTAATCTGAAATTGAATAATTAAAATTCTTCAAAATTAAATAGAGTAAGGAAGGAGTACACCTATTATTGATACAACCATGTTATCGTTTGGTATTTTTCTTTAGAAAAAATATTCCGTTATGAAGCATTAGACATGAGATAGGTTTAAAACTAAACCTTTAATGTTTTAAGAGGAAATTTGGAGGGTAATTATGCCCTTAATCCATTGTAAAGGCAAGTTGTAGCATGTCCATTAAGATCATTAAATCTTAATCACACAACTCAAATGAATCTATAATAAATCCATATTATGTTGTCTAACCAACTCAACCTAAAAAAGGGGATTACTTATAAGTTCTTCAAGTTCATTGAATCTCAACTTCACTACTCAAAGTAACCAATTTCTATAGATAGGAAAGGTTCAAAATGGTGTTTTTTGGTAAAATGTTTGGAATATGTATTTGTAATTTTTAGTACACTTTCATGGAATATGAACCTATAATGTTTTTAAATATTAATTATAAGTCAACATGTTTCCTATAATATATAATTATGTATAATATATATCACAAATATAAATAACTATCCCAATTTTGTAAAAAATCAGTGCCAAATGTATAAGATTCAAACCCAAGTGTATATCTGAATCATGTAAATTGTATCAAATTATTCCAACTATTTATTTTTGGAATCATTTCTCTATGACATTTCCCCTATAATATCCCCCCCCATTTAGAGGTGAGGGGATGGAATACAGTAGTCACATTACCTTAAAAGGATAATATAACTATATTATTTGTATAGGAATCATGTATCATATAGAAGTATCATGTCTAAGTAGATATATAAATGAAGCTTAGAGTATTTAATCAAAACAAACCCTAAAATTAATGATATAGATCATGGAAACATCTATAAATTAATAGTGCAATCTGAATAAATAATCAACCACACATACAAGAGCAATTAATGTCACACAAAATGAGTATAAAGAGATTGAAAAAAAGTGGAGTGTTCAAATTCCACACACTTGAATGGAGAACATATTCAAATTTCCACACACAATGAAATAACACACACACACTTTCATTGGGGCATACAAACTAGGAATTTATTTAAATATTCCACAAGTAAGATAATAGAAAATAATAAATAAACTCAAAGAAGTGACAATGTAAATAAATTAAGTATAAGAAACCATAATAATCCTATCATGCCATTCCCTACACATATGTGTAATAAAAAAATGTCTTGTAACATATCATATCAAGTACACAATGTAAGAGGTAAGCATGAGTATATACATGTGTAAGTGTTAGTATATAATTTCAACATGATAATGTAATTTTAATCATAAAATGAGATAACCTATATTAATCATGATCAAATAGATTCAATATGCCCCCAAAATAGTGTGTTACTCGATAATAAGAAATATCCCACATCTACATGCGCATGTATCATGGATCTGGTGTATGCCTATATCACACTCAAGTATGTGTGAAACAGATGTGTATATAGAAAATTAATTATATGCTATATACTATCATAAATTAAAAAACATAAATGCCAAGGATATAGTAAACATGTGTATGTTAAATAGTTTTTTTTTTTTTGTATTTTTGTGGAATATTTAATTTTTTTGTAATTTTTGGTTTTTTGGAATATGTTATATATTTTGGTAAAAATGATTCAAATGGATAATTTTTGTCATGGTTAGATAATTTTAAGTGAAAAAGTTTCATATCATGTTCCATTTTTCTCCTTACTTGCTTAATATAATTACCATCACCATCATGTGGTATGTGAACTAATCTTCCCTTATGGGAGAATGAAACATATTATTGATTTGGATCTATTTTAGCTTACATTTGGTATAACCAAAAAAATTCCAATGTAAAATTGTGTTGAGATGTATGAGGCATGACCCAAAATTTAGTTTGGACCACACATAGACCATAATAAATTGGTAATATTATGTATCTCAATAAATCTTTCCAACTTACCTTATGATGTAAGTCTTTGATATTATATCCAAGTTTTGAAAAACATCTTACATTTCAATAGGTTTATTTTTATATAAGTTCAATATGGTAATGGTGAAAATAAGCTCCACCTATGAATAATTTAATTGTTAAATCCTTTTGGCAATGGTATTTTTTATTAATGAAATTAGAAGTAGTTTTAAATTATGTCCATATGGGATTGGTCCCATATTGAGTAAATTTTACACAGGTGTTATATAAATATTTGGAATGCCCCATATTTTTTCATTATATTCACTTGGAAATTAATTCTCATCATATGTCTCTTTAACAAATATGTTTTACTTTATAGGAGATATATTTAATTTTTTTATATATTTGATTAGGAAATAAGAATATCTATACGCATCCATATATAAGTGGATAAATGAGGTGTGACATTTATGTAATTCCATTTCTTTAATTAGATATGTAATACCTCTACAAAATATGAATTATAATTCCAAATATAAAGGCTGATATGCTAAAATATATGTGTTTCTATCGCTAATTCGCTTTCTACATTCAAAAGATGAATAAAGAAACTAAAGAAATGGACAAGGCTAGAAGTACCTGGATAAAGATTGCGCACCGTAATCCAGACGTTTGTGGGCACCCCTCTTTGGCTGTGGAGGAATGACACTTGCAAGGAAAAAGAAACTTGGACAAGAAAATGTTAGATGGATAGGCAGTGGGTTGCCAAGCAAAAGCTTGTTCCCGGAAGTGTGAAAACTTCCTCAAGGGAGGTCAACCCACTGATAACAAACAGATAAAAGACTAAAGAAATACAGAATGCCAGAATATAGGAGTGATAAACAAGTTAGAAATGAAAGAAAAGATCAATGATTACCTGAAAGGAGTTGTCAGGCTGATGACAGTTGCCGAGGTCAGGAATGTTGCCGACGTCGGTTGCCTGGTCTGCCGACTTCGGTTATCCTATCGACGTCGGTCGAGGAAGTAACTGGCGTCAGTCGGGGTAGTGGCCTGTAGTCGGGTTTCTGGACTGTGGATGGGTCTAGTTTGTGAACAGGGTTGAGGGAGAGCTCAGGGATGAATTTGAATGGACTGGGGAATGGTCAAGTTTTGATTAGGTGCCCTGTACAGGATCTTTATTGGCAAGAGGGATGAGGGAGTTGTCAGGATCACACTAAAAGGATGAAAGAATGAAAGGAAAGTGGACAGAGGACAGGGCCTGAGAACACTTCTCAGCCTCTTAGGGGGTAGGACAGAGGGAGTGGGAGATAATAGATACCAACAACTGAACACTAAAGAAGTGAAATGAAATAATAGACTGTGCTTACCTTTTTAGCTTGCTAAATGAAGAGTGGGAGAGCTGTTGTTGAGACCACAGAAGACATTGCAAGAGGAAATCTCTACTCAAGAATCCCTACACCTGTTGCTGCTATTGTACGAGGTCCAGAGGGAGAAGAAATGAATGTCGAAATGCCAAGAGAAATTAGTTTGCGAGCTCAAGGGGATGGGGGGTTGGAATGGATGCAGAAAGGGGTCTTGAAGGCTGCCAATGCCAGCATTATCACCGATGTCAGCCAAAGGGTCGCCGACATCAGCGGTGGCAGAATGGGGATAGAGACTAAAAATAGCCTCTGCCCATTCTTGCACGCCGTCGGGCGAGGGATTGTGGGAAGAACGGTCATGAGGATGCTTAAATGGGCATGAGAAGAAGATAATGAGAAGATTTGGCATAATAAAGGCTAAGAGGAAGGTGGAGGGATCCAAGGGAGGATCCAAGGTGGCAAGGGTGAGGTGGAAAGGGGGCCACTTAATTGAAATATTTAAGTTATTTTAATCAAATGAGTGGAGGGGACTAAGGCCAAGGGTTAGGATATGGGTTTGAGGTGGATAAGGGGGGAGAACCAAGGTGCAGACACATTTGTGGTGTCTACATTTGCCCCTTTTTGTCTTGTTGGTTGTTCTTGATGAACTGCAAGACAAAAATAGGAGTTGGTTGCCCCAGGAAAAGAATGAGGTGTTCCCCACTCAAAGCGATAGTCGAGAGAAGGGAACTGGAGATCAAATGTCGATTTGACAGAGAGATGGATAGGAGAGTGTGAGGGAAAACACTGCAATAGTCGTGATTGCACGTATGCCACTTCACGAGATGGTTGGGTTAAATTATTGCATGTTGAGGGTCAAGGAGTGCCAAAATTGAAGTAACCGGGCCCCAGCATTTAGTCGTCTACTGATCGGGTTACTCAATCTAAGCTGAAGCTCCAAATGGTCATCGTGTTCCAGGTATCCCAGGCTCAGGAAGTGCTCCCAGAAACACGAAAATGCCATAAGTAGTAGGGATCAACTGGCTTGCAATCCTATACTTATGAAGGGTCAAAAATAGTCTGCAGATAATTTTGCTAACCAGTTGTGAGGTAGCACACACGCAAAAACAACCAAGGCAACATTGGCTTGGAAGTAGTCAAAGGTCGAAGGAGATACGCATGATCTCCAATGGTCATTGGTCAAGGGGATGGATGGATGAAAGGATGTGGCTAAGCTAACCTCAGAAAACGTCATGTGATCTGAGTGCTACCTACATAGCCCTTGTGTGAAGGGCCTCAGGCCAATGTAGTTCTCCCTAAAAGGGAGGAATGGACAAAGAAAATGATTGGTCTTGGTCAAAGTTGATGGAGTTGGTCGTGATCAAAGTCACAGAAGAGAAGGTTTGTCCATCAAAGAGACAAACAAATGGGGGTGGTCGAGCTAACCTCAGAGGATGTGTTATCTGAGTGTTGCCTACATAGCCCTTGTCATAGGACCTCAGACCAATGTAGTTCAGACAAATTTAGAAGATTGGTCGATGATTGGATGTGGTCAAGTGTCGAAATGATGAGGGTAAGATGAGGATAAGATGATGCTATAGATGGTGTATTCTATAGAATTGGTCAAGAATCTTTCATCCCTAGCAAGTTTCCATAGTCGTGATGGATGTATGCTAAAAATGAATGGAGGTCTATTTATGCTTCAGCAAGTATTGGTTTATGCTTAACATAAATTAGGTCTGGTCGATAGTTTCCACGTGTACTGGTGTCCATGGAAACTATGTGAAATGGATGAGGATGATGTCTGATGCTATGAAGATGAAAAATAGCTTGGTTTGAGTTGAGTTAACAAATTGATGTGACCAAAGTGTATAGAAAAGGTGAAAGGCGAATTGCTCTTTCATTGACAAAGACCAGAAAGGGAGCATAGATAGGGGTTATTAGAACAAAAGCCCTGTTCATGGATTACGTCATTGACCAGTGTTGTGTTAGAGCAGTAATCGAATCACTTTGACATTAAAGTGAGCTCGAAGTCCCTTGAGCAGGTAATAGGAGGAGGATAGGGTAACCTAGTTTAAGAGTAGGAATAACCTTGCCCCTTTTTATAGGAGACCCTGAGACAACTATGAGCCAAGTCCATGACTCATTTTTTTTTATTTTTTTTGGTGCAGACTGATCAATGCAGGAAGTCTACATAGAGATGTCATTTGATTTATGGTCATGTTGCGAAGCTGATCAATGCGGGAAGCTTCTAAGAAAGGTTGTTGTTTGTAGCAAGATTTAGTCATAGCCATCCTTCGAGGGAGTGGTCTATATTTTTACTTTGATTAATGTTTGAATAGCTATCCTTCGAGGGATCAGTCTATTGGCTACAGCAATGATAGTACAGCTATCCTTCAAGGGAGCAGTCTGTCTTTTTGATTTGATTTTGTGACCTTGGATTATGTTTTGACATCTTGTTTTTTTTTTTTTTTTTTTTTTTTTTTTTTTTTTTTTTTTTTTTTTTTTTGGTGTAGACTGATCGAAGTTCAAGGATGCCCTTCTATTAGGACAAAGCATCCATGCATCATAAAAGGGTTGTAGAGGACTTGTTAAAGGGGAATAGGGTTGAAAGGGATGAGGATTAAGAGGACGAGGACTGCTCAAGGGATGAGCTCAAGTTACGTGTCTAGTAGATGAGAAATCAACTAACAGAAGAATGGTCAAAGATGCAATGCATTAAGAGGCTTAGGTTCTGGCCGTCCGTCGAGGGAGAACAGATGATAAGTCCCTGACCCATACTTGTGCATGATGATAAAAGGTCCAAGCCAATTGGGGGCGAATTTACCTCGTTTACTTTGCTCCATATTGGTCACATGCTGATTCTCTTTGAGGACGAGGTCTCCGATGTTGAAATCTCGTTCTCGCAGATTTTTGTCATAGGCTCGCTTGATGTGATTTTGATAGACATGGAGATGATTGAGGGCAGCAAGACAGCGCTCGTCGAGTAACTCAAGTTGAGCTAAGTGATCTTGATGTAAGTCATCATTGGAAAGAATGTCATGCAGGGAGATGCGGAGAGACAGGATTTGTACTTCGAGAGGTAAGACAGCCTCTATTCCATATACGAGAGAGAAAAGAGTAGCGCCCGTAGAGGTTCAGATGCTAGTGTGGTAGGCCCACAAAGCGAAGGGAATATGAATGTGCCAATCCATTCTTGTGTCATTGACCACATTCATGAGAATTTTAGTCAGAATTTTGTTGGAAGCCTCAGCCTACCCATTTGCTTATGGGTAGTAAGGCGAAGAAAAGTTGAGTTTGATGCCAAATGAGTCACATAGTTTTTGGACAGTCTTGTTTTTGAAGGACTTGCCGTTGTCGGTGATGATTTTGTGAGGGACACCGAAATGACAAATGATGTGGCTGCTGATGAAGTCGACAATTTTGTCAGCTTTTGTGGAGACAAGAGGAATGGCTTCCACCCACTTGGTGAAATACTCAGTGGCAGTGATGATGGACTGATGACGAAGAGACGAGTGAGGGTTAATCTCACCAATGAGATCTAAGCCCCACTGAGAGAAAGGCCATAAATCTTGAGCAACTTGTAAGGCGTGGCTGGGGAGATGAAGCAAGTTAGAGTGTTGCTGACACTTGACGCAATGCCGAACATAGTCTCTACAGTCTTGATGAAGGGTGGGCCAATAATAACCAAGGTGAAGGATGCGCTTGGCAACCGAGTTCCCACTAAAGTGTCTGCCACAAATCTCATCGTGGACTTGTTTTATGGCTTGAGAAGCTTCAGTGGAGGTGAGACAGCGAAGAAGGAGGCCGTCAAAGCCTTGCTTATAAAGAAGACCCCCTAGCATGGTATAGCGAGTTGTGCGCTTGATGAAGGCTCGCCGCGCATTGCTAGAGAGGTTGGGAAGAGTGACAGAAAGAGACAAGTAGTCCACTAGTTGCTTATACCAGTCATCTTGTGGGCTAGAATTGACAGTGTTGATATGGTCGATGTGAGGGGAGATGTATGAAGGCAAGGGTACACGATGAACCATGACAAAAAGTCGAGATGACGATGATGAAGATGGGATATGCGAAGCAAGAGAAGCCATGGTGTCAGCAAACTTGTTCGTAGAGCGTGGAACAGTCTGCAAGAGATAATGGTCGAAAGATGCCAAAAGAAGGTCAGCACAATTTTTATACCTCTGTAAAACTTCATTTTTACAGAGGTATGAACCGTTAACTTGATTGACGACGAGCTGCGAGTCACCGAAGATGTTGATAGACTTGATGTGGAGGGAAAGGGCAGTCTGAAGTCCCAAAATTAAGGCCTCGTATTCGGCCATATTATTGGTACAATCAAAGTCAAGCTTGAAAGATAGAGGCATGGGCTCCCCTTCGAGTGGGATGAGGACGACCCCTGCACCCCCATCGAGTTGACATTTGGTAGACGGTGTCATCAGTGGAAAGTGTGGCGATAGATTCGTCAGGGAACTCACAGTGCAAAGGTTGGTTGTCGGGGAGAGGGGCATCTGCTAGTTGGTCAGCGATGGTTTGCCCCTTGATAGATTTTTGTTGGATGAATTCGAGGTCAAACTCAGCGAGCAGCATGAGCCACCGAGCCATACGTTGATTCTGATATGGCTTGGAGTGCATATACTTGAGAGGGTCGGTGTGAGTGATGACAAAGGTTTTGTGGTTGAGGAGATAGTGGCGGAGCTTGGTAGCGGAAAAGACTAATGCCAAACAGAGCTTCTCAGTATGAGTATACCGAGTTTCATAGTTGACTAGTGTTCGACTGATGTAGTAAACCGCTTGCTCACGATGATGCTCATCTCGGTGCGTGACATGGCACCTAACGAATGGTTGGTGGCAGAGATATAAAGGTAGAAGGGTTGGTCGTCTTTAGGTGGAATGAGGACTGGTGGAGAGACCAGATAGCTTTTGAGGGCTTCAAAAGCCTCTTGACAGTCCTCATCCCATTTAAAGGAGATGTCCTTCTTAAGGAGATGATGAAAAGGTTGGCAGCAGTCTGAAAGCTGCGAGATGAAATGGCAAATAGACTGGAGCTTCCCTTGTAGACTGTGAAGCTGCTTGAGATTGGTCGGGGGTGGCATTTCAAGGATAGCAAAGATCTTGGCGGGATCTATCTCGATGCCATGGAAGGAAATGATGAAGCTGAGAAGCCTGACTGAGAGGACTCTAAAGACACATTTCTTGGGGTTAAGGCAGACATTGTATTGAAGAAGGCGAGAGAAGATGATTTTGAGAATGGTCAAGTGGTCGCGACGAAGCTTGGACTTACCGAGAAGGTCGTCCACATAGTCCTCCATGATTTTGTGGAGGAGATCATGGAAAATGTAGGTCATGGCACGCTGATATGTGGCACCAGCATTTTTCAAGCTGAAAGGCATGACTCGATACCAAAAAGTCCCCCATGGGGTGATAAAGGTAGTCTTGTGCTGATCTTTCGATGCGATCAGGATTTGATTGTATCCTGAAAACCCGTCCATGAGAGAGAGCATCTCATGGCTGGCCGTGAGATCAATAAGCTAGTCAATGTTAAGAAGAGGAAATTCATCTTTGGGATAGGCTAGGTTAAGGTCATGATAGTCTGTACAGATTCGAATCTCCCTAGTTGCCTTAGTAACTGGGACGATGTTAGAGACCCATAGCAGATAATCGATGGACTGGATGAAGGAGACAGAGAGAAGGTGCTAAAGCTCTTCTTTGACAAGGAGTGCAACGCGAGGATGCATCTTTCGAAGCTTTTGCCTAACAGGCTTAGCCTCTGGTTTGGTGACAATGTTATGGGTAGTAATGGTGGGGTCGATGCCAGGCATGTCGTTGTAAGTCCAGGCAAAGGCCTTGCTATGGTCGGAAAGGAACTAGGTATAGTCAAGCTGCTCCTGAGTGTCTAAAGATTGGCCAATCTTTAAGACATGAGGAACATCAGAAGAAGGGAGGTTAATGTCAATGGTTGATTCACTTAACATAACCTGGGTCTCAGAAGGGAGGGAACGCTGGATGAAAGAGTCATCGGCACCCATGTAGGAAAGGATGGCGTCATCGTCAATGTAGTGGACAGTGTGAATGGTTGCTGACTCATCCTCTATCATGTTAGGAAAGATGAGAGGGAGAGACCTGGACACCCCATTGAGCTGATAAGTCAGGGGTTCCAGGTGGATGGTGTTTATGGAAAAAAAAACTAGGAGGGATGGAAACCACTGACTCCGTAGGTGACGAAGGAGAGATGGGTGAGTTTGGAGGAGATTGGTCAATTGTTGGCTCGGGACAAAGGTTGGAAGGAGCCTGAGTGGGGTCATGATATCCCAGGCCATACCGTTTCTTAGCATCATCATCATTGAGCAGCTCGATGGGCTGATGGGAGCCCTGCTCATAACATCCGAAACCAAAACCCTTCCATGCACACCTGTAAAGGTACGTGTGTGCGAAGGCGGGGTTGCCAAGAAATGAGAAATTTGATGTGAAAGGGTGGGGTGAAGAGAGGGAATTGTCATTGGTAGGAGCTTGATTGAGCCCCCCATAGACAAAGTTGGTTTGGAGGTGAGAAGGACCATAAGGCACGACCATCTTGATCTGATGGTTGTAATTGGGACTGAGATGAAGGCGTCCATACTCTTGTGGAGTTTGGAACATGTTTAGGGTCAACAAGTGATATTCCCCAAGTGATAGTCGTTGGAAGATGTCTTCCATGGGGTCTTTGGTCAGCGCTTAAAGAGGAGGGGTGAGGGTGACCGCTGATTGCGAACTGGTCAAAGCTTTCGCAGATGGAGGCAGTGCCGGAGTTGATGGCTTGATGGGAATGAGGACATCATTGGGGCGGTAGGTTGTGTTGCAAGTCTTGAAGGGTGAAGGGTCAGCGGGAATGGTGTGAACTTGCCCATCATGCTCAAACATCACACAATGGTGCAGGGTAGAGGGGACACAGGCCATGGCACGGATCCAAGGTCAGCCCAGTAGGATGTTGTATTGAAACTCTCCTTCAATGATATAGAAGAGCTCCGAGACTGTGCGCGGACCAATGTGAATGTGAAGGATGACTGTGCCAATGGTCGTGGTAGTGGTGTCATTGAAAGAGCGTAAGATCGCATCAGTTTTGGAGACGCAATTCTTGGGAAGAGCCAACTGATCAAAGGCATGGGTAGAGATTATGTTGATGCTAGCTCCATCGTCGATCATAATGCATTTAATGCGTGTCCGATCAACATAGGTAGTGATGAAGAGGGTGGTGTCCTGATCTTCCGTGTTAGATGTGGGAATCTCAGAATCACTGAATGTGATGGAAGCGACAGGAGATAAAGAATGGACGAGGGCAGCGAGTGGTTGGGGGTCCTCAGGTTGGACCTCTGTTGCCTGCAAGGCTTGGATGAGGGCTCGACAGTGCTGAGGCGAGGTTTGGATAAGGTCATAAAGAGACATCTTTATAGGCATCTGGTGAAGCTGCTTCAGCATGGAGTCGTGAATTGGCCCAGAAGAAGAAGACGAAAAAGGCTGGGACGTGCCAAGGGTAGAAATTTTAGGCTTGGGTGTAAGAGGTGGCTTGATGAAGGGATAGGTCCAAGGAATAGTGGCTTTTTCTTTTGACTTGTCCTTTTGCGACCTAGTGGTTATATGGATAGCATTGATTTCAAAAATGGGAGGTGAAGAAGGGGTCATGTCTTGCTGGTGAGATGTTGACGTGTTTGAAGAGGCTAGATGAGAGTGAGCTGGGATCTGGTCAAGAGTGTCCTCAAGGAGAAGAGTGTCCTTCTCCATATAGCGGCGGATGACGGCCTTGAGGGCACAGCAAGTCTCGGTATCGTGTCCTGGTGTATGATGATATGAGCAAATTTTTGTGTTGTCGAACCAGGAGGGCTTGGACCCGAGAGGTTGGAAAGGCTTGATGGGTGGAAGGGTTATGTTGGAAGTCTACAAAAGTCGGTGCAATATCAACGAGTATGAGCCTACTAGAGGGTCCATGCTATTTGATATGCGCGAGGTCGGTGACTTTTGCTTAGGTGAATTTGGAAGAGGTTTTCGCACCACCTTATGGGTTGATGGTGCGGTGACAGGTGAAGACGACCCTTTCTTGGTGATTGGTACCGCCTTTTTGGGAGAGGGATGGCTAGAGGTAGGCAAAGGAAGCAAAGGAGGCAATAATTTTTGATTGGAGGCCAGAGTGGGAAGGTTTCTAGCTAGGGTTGAAGGATGGGGGCCCAAAATGGATGGCAATGGTGATGGGGCAGGAGGCATTCGCATCGGCGGTCTGGGAGTCTTCTTTGACTTGGTTGGAAGACTACTACTGGTCAAGGCCTAGTTTAGGTCCACCTTCACTTGCGGGTGAGTGAGGGTGGAGATAGGATGAACGCCAAGTGACTTGATAGGCTTAGACGAGAGAGATGCAGGTTTCGGTTTTGACGGGTTAGGTTGAGGTTTGAGAGTCTGGTCCTTGTCAAGAGTCTGAAGAGATTCTACCTTGAGAAGATTAGCAGCATGTGATGAGGGGGCACGGGTATGTTGAAGGGCTTTAAGACGCTCCCAAAACACCTGAGGCATCACTTTCCTCAGAGGGAGAAGTTTGATTTTCTCCACTAATCGGGAAAATGGCTGAGAAGAAGATGTTGACGGTCGTGAGGTTGAAGACGAGATGGGTGTAGCGGTCTTAGAGGCATGGTATGGTGAAGACAAGACAGATTTAGATGGAGACGAAGGGGATACAGGTTCTTCCCTGGGTGGAGAAGAATCTGGAAAGCGAGGCTCCTCAAGTGGGTAAAGGGCAAGGATGATGGTGCCCTCCACTTACGGTTGAGGAGTAGGAAGGGTCGGGTCCTCCATAGGCAGCAAAAATGAGGATGGCGAGACCGGTGGTGCTGGTAAAGCTGAGGCATCCTCCAAGATGAGAGAGGTCGATGGAGAACTAGCCGGGGAAAGAGGTTCTTCCACATGTGATGGACTAATTGATGGACTAACCTCTTGAGGTTGATTGAGGATGAAAGGCGAGACCGTATTGATTGTTCAAATGTTGTGTTCATGATTGTCATCAATTAAGGTTCGGACATTATTTTGAGTTGGCAAATGATTAGGGAATGGCTGTTTGAAGATGTCAATGGCCTGATTAGGGGGCGCATTGGGATTATCTAAGATGAGGTCCCCCTTTTCAAGCATGTCTTGGATTATGTTCTTAAAAGTCTTGCAGTTTTTTGTGTCATGTCCCTTAACACGGTGGAAGCTGTAGAAGTCTTGTTCTCTATACCACGCAGGGATGGCGTGTGAGGGATCAAATTGTGGAGGAGGTTGGGCTTGAGGGAGATTGAGGACCCCCTGCTTAACAAGCTTTTCCAGCATAGACGCGTATGATTCTCTGAGAGGAGTATACCGTTGTTGTACGTATCTCTGCTAGAATTGGCGAGTGGCGCTCTGAGATGTGGATGGCTCAGGCTGATTGGTTGAAGAAGATGAAGGTCTAACAACCACGGCATTAGCTAAAGCCTTGGATTTTGAATTGGATGATGATGGCTTAGCAGAAGAAGAGTCATTGGTCTTAGAGCTGGGATTCTTGCTCCGCAACTTGACTTTATTCTCCTCGATGGCACGCAACTCAAGTTTACGAGCCATCGTGAAGGCTTCATCAAAGGTGCAGAAGGTTTGAACCCTTAGGGTGGAAGAAATATGTCTAGCACAGGCTTGGAAGAAGAGTTCAATAAGCTTGGCCTGGGGTAAGGAAAAGGAGAGTTGATTGATGAGGCCTCTCCATTGAGTAATGAAGTCGGCTATGGCCTTGTCCTCAAATTGCTGGATAGAATAGAGGTCTGTGATCGAGACCTTCTTGGTTATGTTGATGGAAAAGTGATCAAGGAAGAGCTGGGCCAATTGTGTGAATGAAAAGAGGGAATGGATGGGAAGGGAGCTGTACCAGTTGAGTGCAGCACCCGAGAGAGACATAAGAAACGTGTGTAAGAGCAACGCATCGTCATGGGCAATGAGGTAATAGGCATGTCTGAATGCCTGCAAGTGTTGCTGTGGGTCTTCCTTGCTTTGAAAGCGAGAAAACTTTAGAAGCTCCCACTGGCTAGGATATGGTCTGATTGGGATAGAAGGATGAATGGGCTCATTACAGATCTGCTCATATGAGAGAGCATTGTGTGAGCCAGAAACAGAGGTCTCTAGACTGGTCATCTTGTCCATCAGCATCTTGATGATATCTGCCGATGGATTGACGAGTGGCACACCCCCTAAGTTGTAGGGCACTTGGAAGAGGCTAGGGGAGGCATACGACGTAGTTGGTTGCCCTTGTAAAGGTGCAACGTAGGGATAACTAGTCATGGGGATAGATGAAGAGGCTAAAGGTGGTTGGGTAGAAGGCATAGCTAGGCCCGATGTTACCATGAGAGGTTGGATTGTGGTAATGGGGGCCAAGGGATAAGAAGCCACCCTGGTGTTGATAGGGGCCAGGGTAGGTGGAATAGAGACGACAAGGTTTTGAAAAGGAGTGGATAGCAGTTGAGCAGGTTGAGGTTGATAGGAGGCTGAAACCCCAGTGGAAGTGGGCCCAAAGATAGAGGGAGAGGCCACACCTAGAGGATTGGTCAAAGTCTGGTTAGCAGTCGAAGCGATGTCTTGAGTGTCCAAGGGTTGAACTACGGATGCCGTCAATACAGCTGTAGTCATGGCAAAAGAGGTTGGCATTCCGTAGATTGGATTGCCCAAGGAGTCTCGCATTCGGCTATGTGCGAGATAGTGTTGCAAGGCCTTGATGTTGAGGTCCAAGAATCATTCAAAATCTTGGTCCCCTTCTTGGACAATAGGAGTCTGCGGTGGGGTTGGACGAATAGGAGTTCTTTCGGTCTCTGAGTTGAACTCCATTGTAGGCTTGGTCACAGATGGGGTAGACGGAAGTGGTTGATGGCTAGCGTGGTTGACAAGAGCCTTGGCTTGGCTACGAGTCAAAACCATGCAAGGCAAAGAGGGTTTAGGTTTTAAAAACTGTGTTTTTCTATTTTAGAAAATTGGGATGGAGTTTTTGACAAAGAAGGGACAGGGTTTAGGCTGCTGGTTTCAAAAAAAGGACAGTGATAGAGACCGACGTCGGTTGAAAAATCGATGTCGATAAGAAAGATGGTCGATGTCGGTCAGATAACCGATGCCGGTAAGAGGGAAAAGCTGACATCGGTGGAAGAACCGATGCCGGTGACTATGTTTTCCAGAGAACCAAAAGATTTTAAGATTCTTGGAAAAATAAGGAAGAAAGCATCCTCACTCACTCAAACAAACAGATGAGAAGAAAACAACTGAGAGAGACAGACAAGCCTAAGCGATAAATCCTAGGAATTAACCTTAGCATCTTGTGGCTTATGCCTTAGATGAATGTTTGGGGAGATTGGCTGCAAGAAGGGTCCTAGAAGAGGCAAGCTAGAGCTGGTTTTGGGTCTTGTTTTAGGTGCTCAAAAATCTGTGTTAGGTCTGGTACTTGGCTTGGTGCTAAGGAGCAAGCTCCCCTCACTTCATGATTCCAGTGGTTAGCTGGTCTCACTTAGCTAAGATATACCTCGCCTAGAGTTTATCCTCTGCCAGAGAATGGAGTGGGCTTCCCCCTTGGTGATGAAATCCAAGTAGGGTCACCGGGACGGGTAAGGTATCCGCTGGGGGATGAAATCCCAGTCGGGCCTTGTCTCAAGTAAGTTTTATGTTTGTTTTAGTGCATGTGGTTTGGTAGTGTAACATCAAGTGTCTACGATTTATTCAATATGTGGATTTAAGTTACTAGATGTGGACTAATGCAAGCACAAGCAGAAATGAAAGTGCGATACGTTTTAAGCCCAAGTCGAAATGTGAGATTTGTTATGAAGACAAGTTTGAGAAAGGGTTTGAGAGTATGATGTTTAGACACCTGGATAAAGATTGCACACTGTAATCCAGACATTTGTGGGCACCCCTCTAAGATCAATGATTACCTGAAAGGAGTTCTCGAGCTGATGACAGTTGCCGAGGTCAGGAATGTTGCTGGCGTCGGTTGCCTGGTCTGCCAACTTCGGTTATCCTGCCGACGTCGGTCGGGGAAGTAACCGGCATCGGTTAGGGTAGTGGCCTGTAGTTGGGTTTCTAGACTATGGATGGGTCTGGTTTGTGAACAGGGTCGAAGCAGAGCTCAGGGATGAATTTGAATGGACTGGGGAATGGTCAGGTTCTGATTAGGTGCCCTGTACAGGGTCTTTGTTGGCAAGAGGGATGAGGGAGTTGTTGGGATCACACTGAAAGGATGAAAGAATGAAAGGAAGGTGGACAGAGGACAGGGCCTGAGAAGGCTTCTCAGCCTCTTAGAGGGTAGGACAAAGGGAGTGGGAGACAACAGATACCAACAACTGAACACTAAAGAACAGAAGTGAAATGAAATAATAGACTGTGCTTACCTTTTTAGCTTTCTGAATGAAGAGTGGGAGAGCTATTGTTGAGACCACAGAAGACTTTGCAAGAGGAAATCTCTACTCAAAAATCCCTGCACCTATTGCTGCTATTGCATGAGGTCCAGAGGGGGAAGAAACGAATGCCGAAATGCCAAGAGAAATCAGTTTGCGAGCTCAAGGGGCCGGGGGGCTGGAATGGATGTAGAAAGGGGTCTTGAAGGCTACCAACGCCGGCATTATCGCTGACATCGGCCGAAGGGTCGCCGATGTCGGCGGTGGTAGAATGGGGACAGAGACTAAAAATAGCCTCTGCCCATTCTTGCACGCCGCCGGGCGAGGGATTGTGGGAAGAACAGTCATGAGGATGCTTAAATGGGCGTGAGAAGAAGATAATGAGAAGATTTGGCATAATAAAGGCTAAGAGGAAGGTGAAGGGATCCAAGGGAGGATCCAAGGTGGCAAGGGTGAGGTGGAAAGGGGGCCACTTAATTGAAATATTTAAGTTATTTTAATCAAATGAGTGGAGGGGACTAAGGCCAAGGGTTAGGATATGGGTTTGA